>BRZM01000707.1:271735-399956 GCA_033238685.1 Lates japonicus | reverse complement strand
GCCACTGAAAGCAACTGAAGCAAGAGAAGCCTAAAGCCAGGCTGTTGAGTTTGGACACAGACAAACATACCCATGGATGCACACACACTACGAACACACACACACATACACTCACACAAATATTATATTTCAGCATTCCTTCAAGCTCAACATAGTTGCAGGTACCTGAACACAATATTGGCCCGTGGGTCGTATCTGTAAATACGAGCACATCAAAGGAGTTCATCCTACTAGACACGTGTATGCCACTGGGTTCTCTGGCTCCTTCTCTCTCTCTCTCTCTCTCTCTCTCTTTCTCTCTCACACACACACACATCCATTCACACACTCCCATCTTGAGTTATAGCCATGTATTTTTGATGTTGAGTTGCCATCATGTGTTTGGGTCTAGGTAATGTGTCACCAACTTTATCTCTCTTGAAATAGCCAGAAATACCCAAAGGCCTGGCAGTCTTTTAAAGTGTTGCTCCTCGCTGCAGTGCTGATTTATGCTACTTACTTAGTGAAGACAGGAGGTGGTAAGTAAATCAATCATACAATCAGTCAGCCATTTAGAGTGTCAGTCGGTCTGTCAGTCAATCATTCCCTCTGTCATATGTTACCCTTCTCTTTCTCTCCATATTTCTGTCTGCCTCCCTACCCAGTACACATACTCACACCCACCCATCTCCACACACACCCACACACATACACACTATTCAAAAAAAAAAAAAAAAAAACACGCTCGGGTGTAACAAGCAGCAGGGATTTTTGATGGCAGCTATTTTTAGCAGGTTGTATCTCAGTGGGTTTGGTAATTTTCTCTCCTCAGTAACAGTTACCATGCAGAGACTGTTGTTATGAGGAGCAGTCCGAGGCGGCCAATCATCTGCCTCCCTGGGTGATGGATGGGCAGACAAGGCACTTGGCATGTTGGTGTGAGAGAGAGAGAGAGGGAGGGAAAGTGGCCAAGAGATTGAGGCAGGTGACAAAAACAAAGACTGCTGTGTTTGTTTGCCCATTAGAACACCTGTGCACATTATTTACTCAGATGCGCAGTATGTGTATGTGAACAGTGGAGTGCATATAAAGATATGCTTTAATGTCTGTACAAATGCATAACAGGCATGTGAGGGAGCAACTGTGGGTGATTCATAAATTATATCAGCAGACATCTCAGATTTCACAGTATTGAAATAGACTAATGAAATGATTTCAAAGCCCTGTTTGCAATTTCACACTTCTGTCATCATGTTCGGTCTTATATTGATTAGTAAAGATGACTACAACTGTATAGCAGATTTTCTTTCTTTCTTTTTTGCTATGCAGAAATAGTAATAGTTCAAGTATGCTGCAAAATGCAAGGAGCAAAACAAAACAGTCAGCTATAATCCATGCAATACCTGTGCTGCTGCTGCTGACTACATTAATGTTTAAAGCTGACTTGGCAAGATTCAAAAACTATATTGGACTGCCAACAAACAAATGAACAATATTAATAAAAGAGCAAAAACAAAACAGCGAGAAAAAAAAAATGCTTATCAGTTACATACAGCTTTTTAAGAGCACCTTTTTTCTGTCTTAAAAGAACACAATGTTAGTACCTACGTTTCTGTAGGTATATGTTTAGATGAAGCAATTAATAAGCTCTTCAAATTGAATATGTAACTTCTGAAAGAGTAAATAATACAGTCTTCCCCTTATAAAACCAAAGCTGAATTCTTAACAAATAAGTGTGTGACACTGAGCATGGTGTAACAGTTTTGCTATAACAGCCTCACTCGGTCTGGTCTAATTTTTGTTAGTGGTTGTTGATCTTGTCTCCTGAGGGGCATGGGATGTGTACTATGAAAATAAGAATGATGAAATAACGTCATAATAATGAGATGAGTTTTATTTCACAAATTACTGTTTCATTTAACATATCTATTTTATATTCTTTTTATATTCTGTATTCCATAATGTCCTTTTGGGGCTCCATACTATATATCCCATAAATGTCACATGAAGCTGTGTGTTGTGCTGTGCAGCTGTGCTGTTCAGTAAAGGTTACATAGTCTGGCTTTAACATCCGTGTTAATGGCTAAATGCAGATTCTTTTATCTCACCTAGGACAAAGTTAGAAGCAGCTGTTTGCATTAATGCTCTAGAATATGTCATTTCCTGAGCAAAATGACTATCAGCAGTGCATGTCCTTGCTGCATTTCTTCTCCCCTGGATGCAAAAATGGATTTGTAGAGTTGGGTGAGGTAAACTTTTGATAGACAGATGGAGTTGTCGAGGGAGGGGGGTATAAGGCAAGAGGAGAAAACAGAGAATCACAGAGGTGCAAGGAAAGGCAGTGATTTGGGAGGGGAAAAAATAAATATTTGAAGGTTGTTGTACGGTAATAGAAGATGGCTGGCAAGCTCTCTGCTGTTGTGACAATAGGAGAGGTGGGTGAAAGGCAAGATCAGGGGTCAGGGCACAGGAAGGGAAGAAAACGAATGGTGAGTCCAAACAAGCCAGAATAGAGGAGAAAGCCATTATAGAACTCACGCTGTTCACTGTCTTCGTCCTCACAAGTTCTCCTCCCTTCACACACATACACATCTAAACAATGCTTTAAAACATAAATGAGTGAGACAGCATTGTAGGTTTTGTGCAGGAGGCATTTCCTTTGAGATGTCAAGGTGATCCTGTAGGCGGTTTCATCTTTAACTGTGTTCATTTATTCATTCTGTCATTTTCTTTATCCAGATTTATTGTCATGTGAGGAGCTGCAGCCTATTCCAGCTTACACTGACAGGATGGCAGAGAAATCCCTGTGATGTTGCTCTGGCTCTGCCTGTTCTGGCTTGGGTGTTGTTTGTCTCTGTCTTCCTAATAGGTTCCTGGTGTGCTACTCATCAAGCGGAGGTCGGAACACCTGAGGCCAATGCTCCACAGCTACGGGTCCCTGGTCTCAGATATTAGGGCTGGAGGCTGTCTCCACTCATACACCATGAGTGAGTGTTTGTGTTGCTTTATGTAGAACTATGTAGAACTTTACATTACCCTTACAATATATCTTTCACTCCTCCGTAGCATAGCATGATAAGCATGCTAACACTTACTAATTAGTGCTAATGCTGCATTCACATCACTACGTTGACAATGTTTCATGCTGATAAGCAATCTAACATTTACTAATTAGCACTAATGCTGCTTTCACATCAGTGTTGACAATGTCTCCTGCTTGGAAGAAGAACTACAGACATGTCAACAAACTGTTGGCAGAAGGGTTGCAAATGCACTACCACTGGAAGTTACATCAAAACAAAGTCCAATATTAACAATCAAATTAGGTAATGTAATAGGGGCTCTACACTGCTGGTATCTGGTTTCACGTGGTAACAAACTGCTATAAATACATAACACAACAAAAGAAGCTATTTTAGGCTGTTTTTCTGTTGTGACTACCATGCAACAAGTCCTCCAACCTTAATGACCATTACGTCTGTTTGTTCCTCCTCTCAGATACTATCCATAGGAGCATAAAAGCGGTAAGCGTACCAGATGGTAACAATAATAAACAACACAAAAACAACTTGGTTAGGTTTAATAAAATGTATGGTTCTGGTTCAAATAAGTACCTCCACCCCAACCTCCTCCTCATGTGGACTTTGTTGTTCTATGCACTAGGTCACCTGATTTCTTCTTTGCTCCCATCATAATTACTATGGCCATTAGAGGTCGCCTGGCCATAAAACACAACTACGGGATGACCTAGGGTCATTTTCCACAGGACAGTCTCCTGCAAGGTTAGTGCTTGGGTGTTTTCCCTGTTCTTTCCATTCTGCCAACATAGAGCAAACTCAAAGTACTAATGAGGCTGATAGGAGGATTATTAGTTTAACCGGTATATAAACGAAAGTGGTGGATGCACTTTGACCTGATAATGGCGCTCCTGTAGATGAAAATTCAGGGGATCAGCAATGCCATTAGAAGCTGCAGCAGTCTGTGTTGTGTCTGTGTAAATGGTTACTGACCACAGTTACAGCCTTTTTAGTACAAAAATCCTTCTTTGTGTTTCCTATGGTGAGGTATGATGGAGGGACAGTAATGCAAACAGGAAGTCTGTACTAAAGAGACTGGAACTTTGGACATTTGGAAGGTATTCATTTGATTTTTCAAACTCAGACTGCTGAATCCTCATACTGACGTTAGCAAAACTTTGGAATAAGTTTTGCTTGGAAAAGGAATGTTTGTTATTCCCTGTCAATTACATGAGCACCGCACCAGACAGGGACCTCTTAAGGAGCAGTATGAACAACTGTTGTATGTATGGGCACCTGGCTGTTTTTTTAAGACAAACTTTAATGTTGTGACACAGGTAATATAACAGCTTTCTTCATTGTGGACTTTTGAATTCTCCCTGTTCCATCAAAAATGAGCACTGTCAAGACTTGCCACAGACTCTGTGTCCAAGTTTGTCAACAATGAACTCCACAAAAATATAGTTTTTCGCCTCCATGAGCTAATTCACTGATCGCTGCAATTCCACTGAAATGAACTGATATTGGTTTAGAATTTAAGTTTTATAAATGCTTGTGTGAGCAAGCCCTAGCCCAGATGCACAGACAGTCATACGGTGCAAATGTGTATGACATTTTATTGGGTCGTAGAGTTACAAGAAAAAATGCTGTAGCCATCACATCCATCTCTACCTTTCTCTGGTTTACCTCTTCACCAAATAAAAGAAAAAGAATGTGATTCCTGAAGGAGAATAGCAGTGAATGTGTTAAACTTGCTATTGGTATGCTCCAGGGCAGTTTGGTCTGTTCTAGTAGATTTCTAGTCGTGCCTTTGTGAATATAGGCTGTCCTATCCATAATGAGCAATGCCATTATAATGCAGTGTCAGACCCAAAGTTAGAATTATTATGTCTTTAAAATACTTTAAGTTACTGAATCAATACATATGCATGGTTTGGAATTATTATACTTAGAAGCACACAGTCAAAGAAAACAGCGCCTTACATTACATACAGTGCTAATGGGCGTAGAACTCTCTGCTTAATACAGAATTTTACAGTAGTCGCAGTCCTATTCCTCAATATAGCCAGTCAGCTGACCAATCTCAGGTCAGTTACTACATGCATCAAAGCAACATACTGTAGCAAGAAGGTTGCAGCTGAAGAGAGGTAAAGCTGTGCCGACATAATTGGGATGGCTAGAGAATATGACGGGGTATTTCTGGTTAAATCCCAGTGGGGCAATGGTAATATAAAGCTCATTTGGCAGTAATAGTAGAGATTACCATTAATGAATCCACAAGTCTCTGTACTTGTCATGAACTGTAATTTGGAGCGACAGCTTAGTATTGATTCTCTGGTTTGCAATTTTGAGAGAAAATTGTTTATGTAAACACATACCAGTTGAACTATGCTACATCACAGGAATGACATTCCTTTCAGATATGAAACCTTGTTATCGCCAGCCTCTGAGATTTTCTGGTTTTTCAAGAGTGCAGAGGACATATGACAGGAGAACAAGAAAATACAACCTTTGAACATACATCACAAACATGATAACAACAACAATAAATATCATAATAAATAATAATATAATACATTGAATCAAAGCGCAAGATTATTTATCCCATTTACTTCCTTGTTTATTTATTTTATTTATTCATTCAGAGGGCAGCAGGGGTGTCAAAACACTACACTGTTTTCTGGAACAGTTGGCACACCTTCATTAATTCATTAAAATATTGTGTTAAAAAGTTATTCAATAACTAGGTTCAATATTATAAAACACAAAGTTAGAGCTGTGGATCTTATTGAAATATATCCACAGTTAACAAACAGACACATATCAAGTTTTGCCTAGAGTGTAAGTATACATAGCTTGCTGGCATTAGCAAGCTCTTTTGAAGAGAGAATATCAAGGAATAAAGCTTGTAGACAGTCGCCTTTGATAAGTGCAGTGAGTCGCTCTTTGAGTTTAACTCTCTCTGTGAGCTGAAACTCTTTGAGTTCCAACTTTTAGTGCACAATAACTCCACATTCACGTCTTCACAGTACATAAAAAGTTCAGACTTCTTAATGTGATGTAATACAAGACGAGGAGAATGTGATTCTGCTGGAGCACGTATCCACAGTCAGTTCATTTTTTGTTGAGACAAACTTCTCCAAGAATGCAGAGGAGTCCCTGGTGTTGGTTTGAGCAGCTGAAACTGCAATCAGTGCACCACAGGCAATAGAGACTGTGCAGGCTACAGCCGATGTAATCCTTCGAAACTGCCACCTTCAGGAGGGGAGTGATGGGTGTCAAAACACACAGGTGCTCCTTGCTGGATTGGGTAGGACACGAGGTCTGTATCAACAGGATGTGGTTAACACCATCTCGTCACATCAACCTTGTGAAACTCATGGATTCAGATACAGTCACATTACATGTCCAACATATTTACCCACGCTCGGAACCAAGAAAGGATGTGATGTCACAGCTCTGATGCTTATAATAAATAAAAATTGATCAGAGCAATCACAAACTGTAAATATGACAACGGCACCACAGTTTGTAGTCAGGTAGTGTGATGAACAAAAGCTGGATACTTACTTGTGCATTTCCTAACAGTGTATCAGTGTATTCATCAGCTAATCACATCTGCTCATTTATTGTGTAACAAAGGTGAAGCTTAGAATGTGCTGGAGCTGGCTGCAGGTCACATATGCTTGGATTCATCCATTGTACAAGCAATAACAGCAGTGAATGGGAAACAGAGCGAAAATTATATTGTATTGTGAATATTGTACGTGGTCATACATTTAGAAGATAGTTTGTGCTTGACTGAACCAGAAAAAAATAAGTTTTTCCTGAAGTTGGACTACAGGACTGCTGTGTGACTGCCAGTCTTTACAAAGAACACCATGGAGCCCAATGTCACCTTTACTTCCTGAGGGCCTGGTATATTCCTCATTTCCCAAACATTGCAGCTGACATAATGTTTAGAGAGCCTTATTGACATTAGTGGCAATTTCACCTGGTTGTAGTGACAAAGATCTGGCATCACATCAACCACCAAAAGCATTTGCATAAAGGAGGTTCTTCCCTCCCCTGGGAATGAACACATTTGCTAACCCGGTGTTGCCCAAGGGCCTGCTGCACACGATTCCATCTCTGGGAGCAATGATGCAACTGCTTCACAGGATCAGGACACAGCGGTTGTCAGTCATTTTCATAGCTCCTGATTGATAGTGCTCCTGGTGGTATTGAGACCTTGCTCAGATGATTGTGACTGGTCACAAACCAGTCAGCAACTCTGATTCAGGCAGGAGGTAAAGCTGGGAATACAATATACACATCATACCCAGTTTTAACCCCAGATACCATCAAACTGAATTTCTGCCAGATAGGTTGTCATTTGATGCACAGTTTAAGGGGGGGTTGTGATGCCTGATTAACTGCACAATTGATTAACTCGATTAACCTCTCTTCTGACATTTTGGTCAGCTTTCTTGCAGTTTGATCAGTTCCATGGCTCAATTTCCCACCAGGCTGATCGGTTATAAACTGTAGTGAGCTTGGCTTAATATTATTGAAGTAGTATTTTACATGTTGTGGCTAAAACTGTGGTCTTGACTGAGACTGCTGTGATATAGTTAAAACTGAACTTGGCTGCAATATCAGTCTGCATCTTCAAGCCACTTTTCGTTCATGGTTGAGCTATGCAAATAAATGATACCTTCTCTCATTTTGTCAACATTGTAGACGACATGGTTGTCTTGTGGTTCCATGCTTACATTTAGTGTGAGCACCTATGTCATGGCCAGTCAACTGATCCCTACAGTGTGAGCATAAAAGTGACAGGTTCATACAGTACTGTGCAAATGTTTTAGGCAGTTTTAGGCACTAAAGGTAAAGGTCAAAAATAATCCCATGATTATTTTTTATTCATCAGTTAACCTCATGTGAAGTGCAGTAAACAGAAAAAACCTAAATCAGATCAGTATTTCTTATCATCTTTAAAACAGCTCCAGTTCTCCACAGTACACCTGTACTTAGGTAGCTTGTTCCAGCATCATTGAGAAGTTGCTTCAGTTCCTATGTGGATTCAGGCTGTGTCAGTGTCTCCTGTCTCTTCATGTAATCTCAGACTGACTCCATGATGTTGAGATCAGGGCTCTGTGGGGGGGTCAGACCATCTGTTGCAGGACTCCTTGTTCTTCTAGTCTCTGAGGACAGAGTTCTTTATGATGCTGACTGTGTGTTTGGAATCATTGCCCTGCTGCAGAATGAATCTGGGACTGATCAGACACCTCCCTGATGGTACTGGTGGAGGATAAGAGTAAATATTAAAAAAATCTAGAGTGCTTAAAACGTCTGCACAGTACTTTATGTATGTGTGAGTGAGTTAACACAATGTACATACAGTATATTAGCCACCTCCCCTGCAGTTATAGTCACAGTGCCCAGTCATGAGGACTAGTCAAATAAAGCGTCTAATGAAATAAAGTGACAAATGCTAGACTTCCAACAAACATAATCTCTTTAATCCTGAAAATACGTGTCAGCATATAACTAGCTAAAATTGTAATATGATCATTATGTGAATTTAATAACTGTGAAATAAATGTTTTCCTTAAACACTGCACAGAAATCAGGTCACACAAGCATACAGTATATAAGTATACAGTATGCATCACTATAACTGTTATGATTACTTGTTATCACTGGAGACACACACACACCGCCTAAGCACACACACCTCTCAGGTGAGCCTGTCTGTCTCGCCTGCTCTTGCACTTTCTCTATCTCAGGAGTTTAGGTATAACAACACATTTCCAAAACTGACATTTAATCCAAGCAAACAAATCACCGTGGAGATCCCCCATCCATCCATGAGCCGAAATGTATTTATGGTTACACACACGCTCACTCACACACACACACACACACACATAGTGCATGCACACTCTCACAGTAATATTACAGAACATCTCTCTCAGAGCCCATCCAGACTGTCAGGGGACTATGCTTATTTGTGATTTTACTGGAGAAAACGGTCTCCTCCATTTCCATTATTGGCACCATCTCACAGCCCCCTGGGGTTACAGGGCTGGATGTACTCTCATGAGTGTGTGCATGTGTGCGCGTGCATGTGTCTGCGCTGAAGTTAGGTAGATATAGGTAATTCATATCTCTCTGTTGAATTTATGGAGATTGATTTGCCTGACAAATTGACATGGCAGAATATTACTGTAGTTATTCAGATTGAACATTAAGCTAGCATTTCTGCGTTTTGTATGTGTGTGTGCTGATTTGTGTGTAATGTGGGGGTGGGCATTGGAGAAAGAGAGACTGAGAAAGGAAGAGAAAGAGAGAGAGAGTCAACACTTGAAAAAAAAAAAGGAAGTTTTCTGACAAGCTAAGCCGACTTAAAATGCTTACCAGGGGCCATATTGAATAAAGATGATGGGTTTAGCTGGGTGGGGGGTGGGGGTGGGGCTGAACTGGAGGCTGTGTGGGGAAAGGGTTACGCTAGGGACAAGGAGAGAAGTGGGGTGTATACAAATCTCTGTGCTGCAGGCATTCTTGAAGGCAGTTAAGAAATATAAAAGAATGTATTTACTTGTGTATTAGAAACACAAGTAGACCCCATGATACTTCATTTGAAAGTCTGTCTAGACTGAAGGAGATGGCACAGTAAGTGGATCATCTGAGATGTACTATAAATTCCATTTCAGAAAATTAAATTATCTATAATACAGTAGTGACAGAGGCAGAGACATGTCCATTTCATGTCCATGTGCACAAAATGTCATTTATTGATTTCATGTACATGGACATGAGTTTGCCTTTTTTTTCATTACAGTAAGCACAACTTTCAAATTCATGTATTTCAGTTGGAAACTTTGGAAACTGCTACATTCATTAACATAATGTCACATAATGAGGTTGGTTAGGGTGGTGGGTAGGTGTACAAAGTGCACAACCATCACACGAGAGACCAGGGTTCACATCCAGAGTCCTGTATGTGGTTAGGTTTAGACAACAAAATCACTTTGGTTGAGGTTAGTGAGGGATTGTGGTTTTGATTAAATTTAAATCAACACATTGTGTCTGAAGTCACTGTCAACTTTCTCTGTATTAAACCAGACCTAAAGCTTTGCTAAACTTACTCAAGTGCTGTGTGTGCCTAAATATAATCATAAATAAACAAGTCAATATTTTACTGTCATTCAAGTCCATCTAGACTGAATGGATCAACACATCAAATGCAACTATTTGATGGACTGCAAGGCAAAGCACACAAAATAAACAGATGACATGTACATGGAAATGAATTGCTGTGAGACTGTGTTGAGAGAGAAATGGGAGAAAGAGACAGAGAGAAAGTTGAGGCCTCAGTAGGCTGCACTGACACTAATAATTTCTGACCTGTACCGGACAAACAGCCAGATTTTCAATCCTGTGTGCCTCTCCTCTATCTTCTCTCCTTCCATTGTCTCGAGGGTATTACTTCATGCCATTATTTGGTTGGAATTAGCTTTTACCTCCGTCTTCCCTCTATTTGCCTCTTCCCACTTCTTGTGTTATCTGTTCCTTAGCTCCTATTTTTTGTCTGTTCTCCTTCTCCCTGTCCTCATTTTCTCCCTTCATTCTCTTCTCCTCTCATTTTTTGTTTTCCTCCTCTCATTTCCTTACTTATGCACCTTGCATACTTTCCTTCCCTATCCACTTGTTTCTCCTTTCCTTTTTTTCCCCATTCGTTTCCTCTTGGTTCTCTTCTCTTCAACCTCCTTCTCAACTCCCATCTGTTTTCCCTTTCCTTTAAAATTCTCCTCCGTCCCTTACTTTTTCCAATCCTTTTCTTTCCATTTTTCTCTTCTTATCTTCTTTCTTATCATCTATTTCCTTTCCTCTCCTTTTCTTTCATTCCCCTTCCTTTCCTTTTCATTTCTCTTATTCTCTCCCCTTTCCTTTCCCTTTTTAGCCTTTCCTTTCTTATTCTCTCCTCTACCTCTTTTCTAATGTCTTATTCTCATGTTTTCACCTCGCTTTTCCTTATCCTTCCCTTTTCCTCTTCTTTATTCTCCTTTCCTGTCATGTACTCTCTTCTCCTCTTTTACCTCAGTCCATTCTCAACACCTCCCTCCCCTATCTTCCACTCCTCCTTCTCCTCCATTTAGCCCTCCAGGCTTCGGATGCCGAGGGAGACGGGCAGACCGCTGCTCTGTCCATCTCCATCTTTCTCTCTCTCCCTCCAGACACCACTCCACCTCATCTCCACCCCCGTCCCTCCCTCCTTCCCTCGCTCTTCTTCCTTCCCTATGTGTCCAGAGGGTGTCAGCCGCTAGCGGTTGCTCCCATCCGTCCTGCTGACCACCAGGCCATGCCGCGACACAGACACTGATCTGATGTGACAGCTCTCTCATTATTTAAAGTCAGAACCACTCTGTGTGTTTGCCTCTGTGTAAGTGTGAGTGTGCATTTGAAGGGGTTGACTGGGCAATGGGGGTGTGAGTGTGTATCTGCCGTCTAAGTGTGTGTGTGTGTGTCTGCCCTTTTTTTCCAAGGGCCAATGAGGAGAAAAGAGAAGAGGGCTAATGAAGTGAGCATTTGATTGGGAACCAGAGAACCATATCAGTGTTGAAGGGAAAGAAGAGAGAGAGACACTGATGGTCTTGTTTGGATAGGAAAGCTTTTTCTTCATTGAGAGGAATTGGAGAGTCAAGAAACAAGCAAAAAAAATAAAATAAATTGCAGTCTGCTTTTCTTACACATCCACTGCTTCCCTTCTCTTTCTGGTTAAGTCTCAAACCAACCACTTTGCTTGGCTGGCTTTGTTGCCAGGTTAGGAATACAATGTGCATCTCAATTGCAAGTTGCCAAGTGGTTAAACGATCCACAGGAGGCTAAGCTATCGACTACCGCCTTAACACTGTAACCTAGCAACACCAATTGTTCATGTAAACACCGTTGTTTAGCAACTGTTGCAAATTTGGAAAGTTGCCAAAATGGAGATTTAAGCACACCTTGTCTCAAATCTTGCGAACCATGACGGCGGGCACAAATGTCCGTTTTTCCGAGTGCAAGCAAAGTGGGCACTTAATCAAGTACTGAAAGGCTAAGTTGGTTTGAGATTGGACCTCTCACGCAAACACACACACACAAATATATACACACGCTTTCTGTCTCTGTCTGCCTGTCCATCCTTTTTTCCTCCCTCACTCATATATTCTCACTCACAACTCAAACAAAGAGCATTTGACTTTTGACTTCTACTTGGCCACCAACACAGAGTCCAATATAACCTCATAAATATCTGCCACACGCACAAACATGCACACACTCACACACTTATATGGAGGTAGAAGCACTGGCTCGATTTACCTTAGCACTGTAGCTTTCAGATGCTTGGGGCCAAAAAGCTAAATTGAAGTGACCCTGAGTCAGCTTAAGCAAACCCAAGAGAAGAGGGAAAAGGTGGAGTGGAGAGGAAGGAATAAAAGAGAGAATCAAATAGCTGAGGCCAACATGTAGCTGTCAGATACAGAAATGTCAACAAGGAGCTGAGATGGGTTGGCCATGTGCAGTTTGAAGCCTTTCCTGGATTTCCCATGACTTGCAGGTTTCATAAATGATGGTAGCATGCATGCATGTGGCAGATGAGCTCTGGCATGTGGAATCCACACACTCTCGCACACATGCTTTTTCACACACATACTGACACATTCTTAGGCCCGCCTGTCCCTGCAGATATAACAGACACAATATCCACCTGTGGCCTGTGGATGTAATGAGGTTGGACAGAGCACAGACTTCTCTCAGGGCTCTAATACCTGTGTCTGTCTTTGTTGGTGATTGCGTGTGTTAGCTCCAATCCTGTGTTTCATTGTGAGTGTGAATGTGTGTGTGGGTGCGTACCCCTCTCCGGGCTGTAATACACAGTGGACTATTTCAGACCATGCCCCTGTATCTGTCTCCATTCATATTGGCTGCCGGCTACCTGAGGGCTGCTAGGGCCTTTTGACAGATATTAAAGGAAGGAAGTCTGCCAGCAGCAACTCTATATGAGGAAACACAATTGGAGCCATGACTTTATTGTCTTAAAGGTGCAGTTCAACTAAAAGAAAAGTCGAAGAGCAGGACAGAAACATGATTATATGAAGGAGCAGTCGGGGGAAGGCTTGGCTTTATTGTAGATTTATTGTCTTTTTGTTCAAAATCAAGTCAAAGAAAGGGGAGTGATAGAAGAAAAAACAACAAACAGGACAATCATTTTGTACAGGTCCAGGAAAGCTACAATGAAGGTAGAGAGGCGGGATGCAAGTAGGGCAGGCTGCAAATGCGAGGAAAGATTGATGGGAAGAAGTCAAATGAAGACAGGGAGGAAGGCTATACTTTACAGTGGGTTGTTTGTTGCTCTTAATCAAAGTACAATGAAGGAGGGTAACGCACAGTGTGTTTTTCTGTAATGAAGAAACAGTGGAAACAGTGACCGTCTTTTTAGACCATTTGAAGTGAAAAAGAATTGCACAAGAGCACTCCTCGATTGAGGATGAAAATGTGACACATAAAATTAAAGTGGTAATTATGACTGGAGCAAATGTCAAAGTCTGGTAACAGAGTATACAGAGTGGCAAAGCCAAGGTTGAGGTGGATGAGTGGGCCAACAAAACACTGAACTGACACAGGAGACTGCCGTTTGTTTCCCATTTCAAACCGACACCCAACACCATTTCTTTAATCCATGATGATTCTACAGCTGTATGCTGTGTGTTTGTTACTTTAACCATGATGACAAAGGTCCTGTATCCTTAACAAAGTATTTATTTTAACCCAAATTATGATCTTTCTCTAAACCTAACCAAGCTGTTTAGGTGCCTAAATATAACTTAACCATGATTACTGTAACTGTGATCTGTCATGTCATAGGATAAGGATTGGTTGTTTATGGATGGAGGACTTGTTGTGTAAAACCTATGTTATGAATATAAAACCGCAACAGTTTATCTGTTTGTCTAATCTTATTTTTCATAGCCATTGTCACAGCCTGCAAAGCTAATAGGATGTACATTCCAGCAAAGAAGAATCGTAGAAAGAGGTGGTGCCATCTGTTAAAAATTGGAACACTGGTTCCATCTTGCATTCCTGCCAGACAGTAGACATTTGTGAGAATCATAAAATCCCAATTCTAGCTAACAGGCAAATAGAAAGAAAAAGATAAGGTTTTTACTTTTCCTTGCAGATGTGTAGAGACACACGCCAAATGGTTGCAAGCAAAAGATGCTGTGCAGTTACTGTGGGTTTCTATGTTTATTTCTGCATTTCACACGTGGTGGTGTTTCAGCTCCTTGGTTCTATTGGTGAACTCTCTGGTCCGAGTGGTCCAGTTTGAAAACAGCAGCACCCGATGCTGGAAAGTGAAGTAGTGCTTTGTCGAGTGTTTTGTCAAGCCCCTCTACCTGACAGCGGTTCAACCTGCCAACCTGCAAACACTCTTTGGCAGGTTGGCAGGTTGGCACACTGGCTACGTCCAGTGTAATTTTCTCTATGGTTTGAGATATGAAGAGCTCAAATGTGGATGTCATGTCAGGGATTTGAGCGGCAAAGCTTTTAAGTCCAGGAAACATTCTGATTACATGTTACACTGAGAGTTGACAGTCTGCCTCAGCTTTGTTATGGTGATGGTGACTCATTATGCCCATTTTTACATGTCTGTGGCTTTTCATGTCTTGTGAATGGTTTTTGCATTTGTATCAAATGTAGTGAAGGCTGTGGAAGACTTCTGAATTTCTCTTCCAGGGAAACTTCAAATCTTGGATCTCGCTCTGAACACATTCTTTTACTGAACTGTAAACTGTCACTCATACATCTGTAGCAACAGCCAATACACCTGTCCACACAATACTGTAACAAGCATCACCAGTGGGTACACTATATTGATCATTTTCTCCCGAGGGAGAATGTGAATTTGGCTTTTTATGCATCTACTTGAATCAAAAATTGACCTGATTCTGACCAACCACATGCACTTGACTCCTCAGTCTCAGATATCTTCTATCCCTGGTGTACAACCTATCAACACAAACCCAGAGGCAGCAGAGGCAGCACTTTAAATAAAATTGGTCAATAAATGTCAAAATGACCTATGACATCAACTTTGTATACAAAATCGATGTTGACATTTTACAGCACGTCCAGTGTCTACAGTGTAAGTAAAGAAAGTGATTGTTAATGAAAAAAAGTCATTAATTCAACAAAATGTAACTTTGCTGAGCAACAGCAGCCTCTGTAGCCACCAGTGGTAATTAATTCTGTTGGGCTTCGAGTCCGAGCCATTAAGTGGTTTTCATGTACAAAAAAGAAAGCCTCAATCAATCGCTTGATCAGAGGTCCAATGGCCGAATAGTGAATATCCCTTACAATACCTGGCTTCTGGAACTAGAGGTGTAATCAAACACGCTAAACTCTCTTTATAATTCTTGATGGTTTGAAAGTTTACTCGCTGGATATCAGAGATGAATGCTGGTTTGTAATGACTAATGTTTTTTTTTTCACTGATCAAGCTCAGCATTACTCCTGAACTTGAAGTCACAGATGAATCACTTAGTTAGTGGCAGATCGTACCCGTTCACCAAAGTTATATTGTGTTAAGCTTATTATTTAACTCAAAAGCTAAGACTGATCAAATTGGCCCACAGCATTATAGAGTTAAATATTTCCTTTACAGTGCAGCATGGAGAGGGTAAAAATTCTAAGCAAACAGATGTATGCAGGTGCTCTAGTTGTTTTGTCTACCTCCAGATGTGGATAAAAAATAATGACCTTGTCAAAAATTACCCAAAAGTTTAATTGAGACTTTCTTGACAGCGCTTCAACAAACTTTCAGAAAGGTAGAATTAGGTTTTTGGGTGGTAAATTTAGTAGGAATATTTGACTGGATTGCATCTGTCAAGTGCTCCTGACAGGTAATACACAAAAAAGTAGCTTAAGTCTGAAGAAGGGTTAGAGACAATCCTCTCAACACATTACATTTTCTTTCTCATAGACTGCAAATCCTCCAAAGAAGTTTGAAGAATTTACCAGAGAACTGTTTAAAAAAAAAAAAAAAAAAAAACATGACATGACACTAAAGCATATTATTTCATTTTTTCATTCTAATAAAGTCAATCCAAACTCATTATTAACTCAGAAGGTTTTGTCAGTTTTCAGGAATGTTTATTTGTGTACTTCACTATCATCATTTTCTTTTTCAATTAATAAACAGTTCATTGATATAAGATTTTCTAATTATTCATAAATGTCTCCTCTTTGGAAAAAAAAAAAAACCTAAACACTACAGATACATAAGGTATGTTGAGATCAAAGTGAAGAGTGTGAGCAGCACTTTAAGAAGGCAGTGCGACAGTTTAAGACCAACACCAGAGAATTAATCTAAATCTACAACTCAATTTAGCCTAAGGGGTCTAATTCAACCTTCTGCCAGTGTCTGTCACCCATTCTAATCAGGGTTATCCAAAAAAAACTACACACACACGGGCACAGAGAAACACACACCTGCTGTACAGAGGATCAGAATGAAAGATGGACACTCACACTCAAGTCATATACTGTACACACAGAAATACACACAAACCGTTTGGGTGATAAACTGTGAGAGTGTGAAAATTACTAGCGAGATCCATCCCGAGCCCAGCAGCCAACACTAGAGATCAATAATAATTTATTGGTAACTTTCTTTCTTTCTTCTTTTTTCCAGTACTTTCCATTCTGGAGAGAGAAGGAAGACAGGATGAAGAAAGTGTGTGTGTGTGTGTGCGTGTGTGCTTGGAAGTTGATTAAAAACAGGTGTAGTGACAATCACATCAAAGTGATGGAAGCCTTGTGTGTATGTGTGGCTTAAACTGTGTGTGTGTGTGTGTGTGTGAGAGGTGTGAGTGCGTCAATGGCTATTGATTGTTGATCATAATTCTCTCGGTGTAGTACAGGCCTCTCCATCACAACAATTCACTGGAGTCTGCATTGACTTATGGGTTGCAAACTTCTGTCAGCTCTGACATGCTCTAAATAACAGAACAGAGAGAATTGATAGATGGAGAAAGAGGAGGAGGAAAAAAGGGAAATCCATTCTATAGAAGTTCATTTCAATCTCCAGCAGATTCCAGCAGTAACCCAGTGTGAGAGCTGTAATGTTGCTCAGTCACTGTGAGAGATCCACAGCTTGTTTTGTTTGCCGCCACCAGCCCTCACCCTCTGCCTTTCCCTTGCATTCTAGCACCCTCCATTGACAATTTCCAGAACTGCAAGGATGAAACAGCAAAATTCAGAGCCGGCCCATTGACAGCAGTTCATTTTTTCTGCAACGAATCAAACTGCGAATGTAGCCAGGCGTCTCTGTGGTGTTGCTACGGAAACGCAAAAGGCATTATTACACACATTATCAGCCCGACAACGAGAACCCCTGAGGCGGTTCACAGACATTATGGCAGTTTGTTACTAGGACTATCGGGAAGAGAAAAGAGGAGGGAATGGATGGGAGGGTGGGGGGAGAAAGAGGTGCGTGTCAGAGACCATGAGTGACTACAACAAATGAGGAAGACAGACAGCAAAGAGAAATAGTTAATAAAGACTGACAACTGGGGGACTGGGAGAAAGACAGTTGGACAGAGCGTTAGACTGATATTAAGATGGAAATTAGAAAAACTGAGAAAAAAAAAATAAAAAAAATATAACAGCCAGATGGGAGATAGACAGTCCGATAGATAGAGCGAACAAACAGAGAAAGACAGGCAGATGAACAGACAGGCTGACAAACAGATAGACGGACAGGCAAGCTGACAAATAGGCAGACTCAGAGGACAAAATGGATCCATAACCCATAAAGCATTGTTCCACGGTCAACATACATGCAATCCTCTGGCCACCTGGTTGGATTAAACTGTGTGCTGGCTGTCAGGAAAGCACACACACACACACACGCACACAAAGCTTTCTGTTTTGTCAAGCTACTCTATCTCCCTTCACAAGTTATCTTCCAGGCTTCTTCTGCACAGACCGAACTTCACATTGTGTGCCCACTCGCCTGTTTGTGTGCACTTTTCAAGGGAGTGTGTGTGTGTATGTGTACAGTATGCTGTGTGATGAATACAGTATTTAGGGCTGTGTGATTGGAGGAATATATAACAAAAGGTCAAGCTGTCAGAAAAACAGCCAAGCTCATAGAGCCCATAGCGCTCCAGAATATCAAAGATCCTCTGCTGCCATCATAGAGTCTGTGCATGTGAGTGTGTGTGTGTGTGTGTGTGTGTGGGACAGCTACAGGTTTTAATGCCTGTTTACTATACCAGTTGGACACTGTTTGCACTTTAATATATGTGCAAGAAGAAAAAGACACATATTCTCTATTTTTCTCACACACTCATGTACAAACAACACACGCAGCCGCTCGCTGCATCACTGCATGATTCATTCACCACCCATTTCTTTGCCGTGCGTGTTTACTCTGACTGTGAGCAAATCGATTAACATGCTCCACATGTAAACGGATGGATAGTGAGGAAGAGAGGAGATGAAAGCGGAGAGGAGCAGTTAAGACAGCAACTCCTGATAAATGCATAGATCCCTCATTATTCTCTAAATGAAAAAGGATGATTCCTTCTCATTCCCTCCCATCACCTCCCCCTTTTCTCTGCCCTCGTCGTCTCCCTGACCTGATAAAACTTTCAGTCCCTCTCCTTCCCTCCTTCTCTTTTTTTCTCCTCCCTCCATTCTTCTACGGTTTATCCCACCCTTCTCTCCTAGGCCTCATTTCTCTCCTTCTGCCTTCCCTTTTCCTTGCCACTTTTTTTTTCACTTCCTTCCCCTTTTGTCAGTTTTATTTCCCTCTCCATCCTTCCTTTCTCACTCTCCTGATGCCCTTTCTGCCACCCCTTTTCTCCCCACCTTCCTTTCTCCCTTCTTCACTGCTCCTTCCCTCCACGTCTCCTCCTTACCTCCTCTCTCAGTCTTCCCTCCCCTCCTCCCACCCTCCATGTCACAGGGTTTCATCATGGTTAATTAGCCAGTAGTGGATTTGGACTCTCATTAGCGTTTCAACAGGAGCGAGGGATGCCTTCGTTCTTATTCCGTCAGTGTGCCCCATACACACACCCACACACACACACACACACATTTTTCCTCAGTCTCCTCTTCCTCCATTTTCTCCTTCTTCCCCGCTCCCTTCCTCCTGCCTAGAGACAGGATAAGCTGGTCCTCGAGTGGTCCTGAACTTTAACTTGTTCCCTTTTTGCTTTGATGAAAAGTTGGACTTTTTTTCCCCTACCACGGAAGAAGGGACGTGTGCCAGTTTGTGCCTGTGCTTGATAAACTGCCAGAAATAACTGAAAAAAGGGGGGAAAAATGAGGAAATGAATAGTGTCACTTTGAAGTGGGACCTACATTGTCATCATCCAGCTCTTTATGCATTCTATTAACATGTGGTGTCATAAATAAATTGTCCTTGTTTGGCACTCATTATATATGTGCCTCATTTCAGTGGAAATTATGTGGAAAGTTTCACTTTTAAAAAAGGTTATTTTCCACACTGGCTATTTGCAGCATGCAAAGTCAAAATCTGTAATTCCGAGGCAGAAGGTTACCTGCCATTTAAACTCTCCTCTTTGTGTTGTTTTGGATGTATTTGTGCTCTATTCTCCACCATTTTGTCTCTAGGTTGTATTTTGTGCTGCTGAGCTTGTAAATGGCCTCTCCCAGTGAGACTGCACCTGCATTAGTCAACCTGATAATTGTGATTAATTATAGTAACACACACGAGAGTGTAAGCACGTAGGCACATGCACGCACACACACACACAGACAGACAAGGATAAAGCAGCGAGTAAAGCTCTGTGCTACAAGGTAACTTTGTCCTGTGGCTCTTAGGCTCAAACATTTGCCAGCGTGTGCACACAGATATTCAATATCACACAACATTTGGAGAGACTAAATGCATTCGATTTGTTTTCTAATGCAAGTAATTCCTTTGTGAGCAGACAAAAGCTGGCATATTGTACAGGAAGAGCATTGTTGTTCACCAGCCACTGAAGAGATGGGCTCATTATATTCAGAAAACATGGTATTATACCTGCACATCTCCCTCCAAGGACTTTTATCTTACCGTTTGCATTGTTTAACTTTTTTTGCTGCACAGTGATATTTACAATCTCCCTGACATTATGTTACAGATGGCTCTATACTGAGCCATTCTGCAGCGGAGAAATGTATGCATCTGCGTGACAGGTGAGTGTGAATTATAGGATCGATGGAGGAATACACACACTCTCAGCGGCTGCCTTGTCATCGTTGAATGCGAGGGAACAAATAGAAAATGGCTCAATCCATGCTGATCGTCATGATGTATTGAGCATTAAATTGCACATTCACTGTTTTATTTTTGAAATAGAGGACACAGGCACACAGGGAGTTTCTTTTCTTTCGTCCACAGCATTGTGGGTAAGTTTGCTTTGTTGCATTTTTATGTTTGGTTTGATTAGGTTCACGCAAGCCAATTGTAGGCTCGTAAACAAAGAAGTCACATGGGTTCAAGTAGTTTATTTGCTAGACAGTTGTGGTATCTTGACATGCTGCCATAGTGGAGATTTAAGTGGCTTCAGGAATCAAAATACTGTAAATTCAAGAAAAATGCCACAAATTCAAGAATGATGGACTGGGTGTCTGAATTTCCCCTCTGAGAACAGCAGCATCAGTTCAGACACCGGCCCGTTATTTTACTAGTCCAGGCTTCTCAAGCATGACTAACTGTTAAGTACCAGATGTCGGAATTTGTCTATTTCTAGCCATGAAACCACACATGGACTTTCCTGTTGGTTTAGATTTTTTCTAATTCCTAGTAATTTTAATATTGGCAGTTAAATAAGGACTCAAACACAGGAAATAAATCAAACACATCCAAAGAATAGTTTTTATCTGTATGAAGCTACTCCCGGCAGCTGGTTAGCTTTGATTGTCATTTTTACACCTCAGTGTTTGTGTTACCCCTATATCAATCTTTATGCTAAGCTAATCAGACCACTGGTGCTAGTTTAATGCGGATATGATGGTGGTCTCCTCATCTTAAACTCAGCGTATTTCCCAAACTTCAAGCGGAAACAAAATGGCAAAATAAGTTTCACAATGAATCATGCATTTTTGCTTTGCATTTTTGAATGCATGTGACGCAGTTTTAGTTGTTTGGTAGATACTTGATTCCATTCATTACTGTACTACATTAAAATGACTTAACAGACTCCGAAAACCTGCTCACGTTGAATAATCCATCACAGTGAGCATTAAGCCTATCATTATTGTCAGTGTTACTCTGTTGTTGCATGGTTCTGCAATTTAAACACAAACTTCATTACCTCATAGACATAATATGACTAAATCTAAATAGCATAAAACATCTAAAATCACTCGTACCATCCTTTAACGGAAAGTTTGATTGTTGCTTTCCAGAGCTGACAGCACAAGATTCTACGGCTTCACGTGTATGGCTTTACTAAGAATGAAGACTACTGCATATAACACGCACAGCACGCATTGTTCTGCACGTACAATCAGACACGAACACTTTGTCATGTGCAGTACAGTTAACTGATGCACACACAAACATACACACACCCACGCTCGAGGTAGTTTTTAGGTGAGCGGATGAGATCAGAGACACAAAGGGGAGCAGTGTAGGCTAACTGTCTAACTTGGCACATCTCCAAACACAGAGAGAGAGAAAGAATGAGAGGGAGAGGGAGGGAGAGAGAGCAAGAGATGAGCAGTGATAGCCTCACTGCAGTATGTCAGATCTGGGCCGTTTGCCAGGTGAGTTCTCTCACATGTGACTCTGCAGTGTTAACTTCAGCTGCCCAGCAGGACCTTGGCAACTCACTGTGTACATGGGTGTGTGTGTTCATCAGTGCCAGAGTATACGTTGGTGTACAGTACCTATACTTTTTGTGTATGTGTGGTGTTTGTGTGCTTGTGCAGCATGATGGCTGCAGGCCAGTGGCCGTGTGCACATCACAGGCAGAATTTCCTTGCCAGGGTTCTAAAGGTGATCAATTGCAGTTGAAATAGCACTACCTGCACTTCTCCTGTGCTTTGTGTTCATTCAGCCACTGTCTTCTGCATTCAACCTTCATCCTTTTACCCGTGGTTTGTTCTCCCCAGACTGTTAAAAAATCTTTAGATTTGCCTAAAGGAAGAGAGGCTATTAAACAAGAATTTACTGTCTGAATCCACAGCAACAATATACATTTCATTATCTACCAGCTCTGCTGAAGGGTCCCAGAGCAAGGAAGTCAACCCCTTTACAGTCGCACTGAACTGAAACTCTTAAATTAAATGCATAAAGTTATGTCCGGAAAAGATATGCAAAAAGACAGATTTCCTCCGCTGCCTGCAAACTGGTTAACAAAGTAATCTTGATCTTAATTTTCATCTATGCTGTACTTCCTTTTTCATTATTTTCTTTCTTCATTTCCTTTCTTACTTGAACTTCAATTTCCTCAATTAGCCTTCCACTTCTACTCTTTCTCCATCCCTCCCTCCCTTCCTCCCTCCCTCTGTGGTCACTTTCTTCTGCCTCAGATCTGTATTTTCTCCCAATATGAATGCTTCTCTCCTCCATCTTTCCTCACCTCCCTGGAGTCCCTGCATCATTACGGACCTTACACACACCTCGTTCTCCCCATCCTAAATCCACCACTCACTCCCTAAGCTATTAGTATTATCCAAAACTTATTTGCCAAGCTTAGCTGACCGAGTGTGTGCGTGTGTGTCTGTGTGTGTTTGGTTGAGAAGGCAGCTCATATTTCTACTCATGTCAGGTGATTTCTGGTACAGACAGGCCAGGTCACACTGGCAATGAACCTAATAAAACACAGCTCATATCAGCCACTGGCAATGTGAACACACATACACACAAGCAAACCTGAAAGCAAACACACACGTAAACCTCTTTTTCTTTCTCCTTCTCTGTTTTATGTGTGCAAAGATTTTACGAGCTTACATGTACCCAGAACTATTCATGTAGTGGAAAGGCCTGAACACACCAGAAAGTAGAGTAGCAAAAATAAACACAGTCACTAGGGTGACAAAGTGACTATCCGCAGGGCTAGTGGCTAAACTGCTGTGGTTGGCGAGCTAACTGCCAACATGCTAGCCAGCTGGACATTTGATGCCTCTCAGTCACAACAGCCCCGTGAGCTTTTGTACTGGTTCTTTAAATCCTGCATTTTTATTCTTAGGATGAGTATCATTTCATTCAATAAATGGTCTTATTTAGGAGGTTAAAAAAAGGCCTCTAAGATAACAAGCTTCCTAACTGCTTGCTAGCAGTCTGCTTGCCAACTGCCAAAGTTCATCAAAGCTTGCTAAATGTCACTTAGCAAGCTTGTTCACCCTGTCCCTAACAGGATGATGATTTGAATAATTCACACAATTTATTCAAAAGATGTATCTGTACCACAGACTCCTATCTCATTAATTGAGTTTATACCTCAACAGGGGAGGTTAAATGAAAGTGGATGGAGCAAGCTAATAAGCAATGATACCTCCCACCATTTTGGATTTTTCACCTCTTTGCTCTCAAGACAGAACAAATTTGGGGGTCAAAGTTCACAAAAAATCCCACAAATAACTTCACCCTTGGAGCAAATCCACCACTTGCAGAAGAACTGATTTTGCAAGTTAATGTTAAAGTCTTGCATGTGGCTATGCATACCAACAGTAGGTATGTGAGTGTATTTGTGTGGCTGGGGAAACCCTGTTTGTCTACATATGTGTGGATGTACATAATGTGGGATGCATGCTCACCTTTTTCTTTTGGATGACTTTCAAAGATCGTGCCAGTTGATAGGAGTTTGGCACAGCCTCCACTGGCAAGAGAAGCAGAAAAGTACCACAAGTCATGTTGGAGGAGAGACTGCTTGGCTCAGCTGTATTTTCACTCGCACGTATTATGTGGTGCTTTTCCCATCATTCACAGCCTACCTTTTAGAAATCAACTCCTCATTCTTTGGCTAAAAATAATAGAATATATAATAATAAATAATAATAATAATAAAATAACTAAAATTACCATATCGCAGTTCTGCATGAATTTACTCAAATATTCAGAATCAGTACAATGCTGAATACAAAAAGAAAAGTTGACCACAATTTCTGAATCTATTTGTACTTGTGTCACTATGTGTTCTTGGTCTCTGGCCGCACATTATCTGAACCTGCAGCTGCTTCATAATATATGTTTTGTTTTTTTTTTTTAACCTGGTTCCTCTAGCAGTGGTTGTTACCGCCTGACTTATCAAAGAAGTCAGAGAGAGCATGAAAGGCATACTAAACAGAATGAACTTCCTCTGACTCCCCGTGGCCACTGTAAAAGGCAAAAACTAACGACTGATATTAATCTGCCCAGCCGATCGATGAGGGAACGGCACTGAGCTCCTCCTGGAATATCACAGGCTCGTTTACAACAGAGAGAGAGAGAGAGACAGAGAGAGGAAGAGGGTGCATGGGACAAATCGCCTGGCATCTGTCCAAGGATGTTTATGTTAATTCAGAGTGGTCCGGCAGTAGAGGGCTGCCGCTGACTGTATCATTAATGAAATGGAACTGAATGAAAGTCTTATTAATGATCTGTAATCTTCTAAGGGTGATTTCTTTATAAATGAAAGTGATCCTGAGATTTGTCCATTAGTGGGAAGAATTTAAAAGGAATACAGCGCAGTTTTGGAAAAGAAAAAAAGAGAAGGAAAAAAAGAAGAATAGAGGAACAGGCCTGTTCCCTTGCAGGCACTGAGCTCAGATTCAATACCAATGCCTCATGCATTTAATGTCAGCATCACGGCAAATACCATTTGAGATCTGTGATTTTCGAAACATCAAAACATCGAAAAGTGAATCTTCAAGCTACAGTTGGAGGCCCGCCTGATCACCCAGGGACCGACTTTAATCTTTACAACGTCTGTTTATACCAAAGATGGCTTGAGCCAAAAAACATCCCCACAATATTTTGTTCTTTGTGACGACCTGAGGCTTGTAAGCAGTTTTGTGCAACAATCCTTAGAATCTTATATTATTTTACAGGCTTACTATTGGCCATACATTAAAGATAAGGTCTTGCGCTCTCAGATGTACAACAAAATACTCACACATCAGTGGGCAGGCAGGGCTATGAGCACACACTTATGCATTCACACACACAGAAACACATCCTAAACGTCTCAGCTTCTTTGACCGCAGGATGGCCGTAAAAACTAAATATTGATTGTAAGAGAGGCTAGCAGAGATCTTTGAAACACAGCTGAATTGTGCCTCTAATAATGGGATCTCTTCAAGTTCCACTCCAGTAGAATGGCTTCCAGCGGCTTTCTGCCCAGCTGCCTTACACTTTATTCTACTTTTGTCTCTCCAAAATGATCTGCTTAGGCCTCCAGGAAAACTGAGTGAAACCCACTGTTCTGAGTTATAGAGCTCACAACCTTTGTGGAGTGGATTATAAAGACTTAGATCACAATGGGACAGTGCTGCAAGTCAAATGATTTCATTTGTGGTCCACATATGAGCTGATATCAGTGTTTGAGCCAGTACTTTTCTTGGGGGTCACAGCCAAGTATTACACATGGTGAGTGCTACAAAATAACATTGAAATAATGTAAGAATTGATATTAGACATAATATATTACAAATAGCAAATTTTCAATTACAAAACAAATTGGATTTGAAATTTAAACAGCTTATTTTTTTTTATTTTAAAAAAAAAAAAGGTCTAAAACACCATTCTTTACACCAATCCTGGCCACCAAACAGCAGACAGAATATACAAAACTGAATATATATACAAAACTGAAGCCCCAACATGACCAGGTCCATACATATTGTAGGATGTCGGTGAGACAGTTTGAGGTCCTGCTGGGGATGCTAGTGCCACATCTGACCAACTAAGCAGAGGACTGACACAGAGCTGCCTCTGGCAGTCTATGTGATTGGCTGATGCCTTTGTTCACAGTATGGAAGCTCAGAAAAATCAACCACCTTCCAGGAAAAAAAGAAAAAAAAAATCATTGTGTCAGTGTTTCCCCTACCATTGTCTTGGAAGGGACCCACCACCCTCCTAAGAAAAGCTAATAAATAAAAGCAAAAATTAAAAGATCATTCACGTTCACATTTCTCTCCCCATTTCCTGTATCACATGCATCTCTGCATACATGTCTGCACACAGGAGTGGAAGAGCTGCAGAGGAGACGGACTGACAACTTGCTGTTAAGTATAAGAAAAGCTCCTACAAGCATTGTAAGTCTCTATAAATCATAGATGGACAGACATTGACCCCAAACGTCTAAAAGTCAGACCAAATTATCACAGTTTTTTACAGAATGATAACAATACTCCATCCTGTCAGATGTGTAAATAAACAAGTTTGTTTGCTAATGAATTTGCAATACAAAAGGTGAGGATATGTCACTTTCCTGTCAACTTGTTTCTGCTGCCCCCAGGTGGCCAAAGAATCAGTTACTGCAGGGTTAAAATATCAGGTATCATCTAAATTGATCCTGTCCATAGCTCTAAGTCTCTTTGTTGGATGCTAAGCTAACATAACATTAGGTAATGTTAGAATTTGACAAACTGCTGCACAGCCATGAATGTCTAGGGATCTGGATTAAGTTATTAAAATACTGATGTGATATACTAAAAGTGTAACTACAGAGTTAGTTGTGATTTAGTGCTTGACTGCTATCTAGTTATAAAGGTTCAGGGCTGGAAAATGCCATCAATGACATGAATATTAGCTTGTTTATTGACAACTCAGCCAACTCAGTTAGGATTGTTTGCCGCAGTCTTAAATGATGCATAGTGGCATTTCAATTACTAAACAACACTTTGGCCAAATGTACTGACAGACACTGGCTCGCAGTGCACGTTGACCAGAGTAATTTAGCAGTTTAGCTAATTGGGTTATTCATTTCTTTGGAATGATAAGAGTGAAGCAAAATTCACTGACAAAAATTAATATTGCTGGTCTCCAGCAAAACACTCCAAGGCCACTTTTATTGTGAGCTGCAAGAGCTGTGTGCTGTTTCCACAGGTTATTTTAGGATTTTTTATTTTATTTTTATTTTTTGTGATAAATCAGTTTGCTTTTGGTTCCCACTGGTTTACAACCCCACAGAGGCACAGAGAAAGGTTAGTAGAAGTTCCTATCAATTAGCACTTACAAGAATATGTGACTTTCCCCATTCAGTGCTGTTGCAATGGTGCTTAATCCACTTGACATCACAACTCTTGGTGAGACAACATGCATATGTGATGGTGCACATTGGTGCTCATACAAAAAACTGGTGCAAAAGCTGAGTTTAAAAAATATATATTTTTACATATGCACCTTATGAATAATCAAAACAATCAGCAGTGTAAAATTCACTCCAACTCTCCCTCTGCAATTAGCATTATCAAGTAATGAGGAGTGAAGATGGAAGCCGTGACCCTCATCCATCTACAAATCACACATCACAACCCAGTTTGTTAAGAGGCTCTCACCTGGGGACGTTTCCAGAGTGCTTTTTTCTTCACCTTTTCAGCTCTTACTCTCTCTCACTCTCTCTCTCTCTCTCTTAGATATATATGTTGCGCATTATTTACCAAACATGGAGTTTGGAGACATCTACCGTGATGTGTTTATTCACTCAAAATGATTTCCCTGGACACTGCAGAGCTAGTGTGCCAAGTTAATTGAATCTGGGCTTAATCCGTGCCTCTCCCCTGTCCTGTTTCCCCCCATTCCCACAGTCTCTAGACAGTTCCGTGCTGAGGCCCGGTAGGGAGCTGTAAGTTTAAGTGGTGTTAAATATTTACAGAGAAGAAGGTATTAATTCATGTTTTACGGAAAAAAAAGATCTTATTCCTCTGTGCTCCCAGTCAGGGCTCCTGTGGAAGTGAGCGGTAGTGAGAAAGGCACAGAGACAACAAGGGAGAAACACTGTGGATGAGTATGCAGAATTCATGCTTTTGGCTGTGTGAGAGGGTGGACTTGCACAGAGTATGAATTGCAGGGGACTGTGTGCGACTGTATTCGGATTGAAAAGATGGTATTCATGTTTTACTTCCCTCACTGCACCTAATGTAAAGTTTTCAAACTTAATTCCAGAATTTATCTGCATAATACAAGACAATCTGACCATCTTTGCCGTCGTCTTGTAAAACCAATCCCAGCAAGTACATGCTGCGATATGGTGCACAGACATGGTCATCTTACATATTATGGATACCATTTAATTTATAACGTCTAATTCATCTTTGTCATGTAGTTATTAAAGTCTGTGTTCTCTGCCTGTCTCTTTTCATTTTTAGCCACGCTGGCAGCGTGGCTCTAGGGATGACAGTGTCAGTCTGACAGTTTGTCGGTCTGCCAATTTAGTCCAGCCTGAAATATCTCAACAAGTACGAGATGGATGCCATAAAATTTAGGCATCAATGTCCATGGTACCCGAGTCCTAATGACTTTGGTACTTTTCTTGTTTTTTTACTTGTCCAGTTAAATACAGTATCCCCATAACAATAAGATCAGGGTTCCTACAGCTTTAGGCAAATTTGATTTAAGACTTTTTTAATGCCACTCAGAATAAAATTTAAGGCCAATTTTACTGACAAAAATTGGAAAAAAAAAAAAAAAGGTTGCAACAACATCAGTTGCTCAGGTTTAACGACAATTTTGTTGATATATGTTTTTTGAAATATAAATGGCTGAACAAAATGGATCAATGACCCATAATATTCAAGGTGCTGAACCAGTGAAAGCCAATAAATGAAAACAGACTGACAGTCCACACACTGCAGCTCCCCTAAATAGTCTGCTGGGACATCAACCAGCTAGTGTGAGCAAGAGCATGGAGCTTAGGGAATCACTTTGCTGGTGTATGTCACAGAGGACTTTGTTTGTGGCAACTGCAGTGTGTGGACCTCTGTCTGTGAACAAAATGAATTAAATAAAAACAAATAATAAAAACAAATACTGTCATATTAACCCTACTTAAACAACAGTTTGTAGCTACAGACACCAGTCAGTGTTCTCAACAATTACAACATTCCAAACAATATCTGGATCTTGTCCCTTGCACCAGTTAACCTGCCAAAAACAACAACATTCTCTCTCTTACACCTATGGCATAGATCTGATTCTTTGGCTTTTTTCTCCAACTTTACCTAAACTTCCTGTAATTAACAGAGCTTTTCTCTGTGTCGTTGACTCTGAGTGTTTGATTTTGTGATGACCTATGCCATCAAATCAGCACTTTCCCACGTTGTCGAGAACACACAGGACTCAGGACTCAGGATCTGAGGCCTGTACTACGAAACAGGATTTGCGGTTAGCGAGGTAACTTCAGGTTTAACTTCAGGTTTTCAGTCTTACAACGGTGGTTCACTTCTTATCGCAGTAAATCACCATGGTAACTTATGCTGAACGACTAACTTCTGAGGATTAGATTAAAACCTATCAACAGCCCAACTACTGACCAATCGCATCACTGGAAAACTAGCATCATCATTTCTGCAGGATCCCGACAGGGACAAGAGTTTACAATAAAGTAAATAAAATAAATATTTTTAGAGATTATCGTAATCGTTTTGCTGTTCCAGTCTTTCCATATGTCCACAACAGATGAGGCATTCTGTGAAGTGTTTTTATTGTATTTTATTTTTAATACGTTACATTTTATTTTGAGATTTAAAAACTGGAATGTCAAAAATAAATATAATCTGACCTACCATGAATTATGAATTTTTAAGACTGATTTAGGACATTCTAAGACTTTTTAAGGACTTATTTTCAGATTAATTAATTCCCTTTAAGAGTTTTTAAGGATCCATTGGAACCCTGAAGATAGATTGGCACAAATTTTGGTATCCACATTAATGTGCCAGTCACAATGAATCCAACTGATTTTGTACCTGCAGCATCATGGTCTGTGGCAGCTGAAGGACAGAGCTGAGTGGAGCCACTCTCAGCTGAGCGCCGACAGGGTCAAGGGGAGAAAGGGTGCATTTCCACCTAGACCTGGTCAAGTTATGCAATAAAATGAAACATGTTGTCACTGTACAGCTATGGCTAAGATTAGCATTACATCTGCATATATTAGAAAAAGGTCTCATCTACCTTAATTAAACATTAATTTATTGCACCACCTGGTAACCATGGAAAATGTCCAAAATCAGCTGCCAAGTTGCACGACAGGTGCAACTATGTTTACTTCTACCATCAGTAGACGTCTCAGCTATTTCTGACAGTCCCTGCTGTGATGCAGAGCTCATTCGGCTCGGTGTTTGAAAACCTGGAGAATTGCAGTAAGTGGACTGGTAGTATTTTTCATTTAGAGTGAACTAGCAGAGAAGTTTAGAGCAGATTGTGGAGGACTTTACAGTGCTCAAGACTCACAGAGTGATGTTCAGATAGCTATGTGCAACCAATTGTTTGTTTGTAATTTATTTGTAATTGTTTGCAATTAATTGTTGTAACTCACTGTACAGAGGAGAGCATCGACAACTGTTGTGCTGCCTAGCAACGTAGTGTTTTGTCTGTGATGGTCAGCTGCATTCACTATAGAGGTTAGGTTGGTTATGCATCTTTGACTTTTGCGCTGCTTTGTTCTGCTTTTACCTCAATAAGAAGTGGAAGGCTATTTGATTTTTGGAACTTAATATTGTGTAAGTCTAAGGACACCCACCATAGTGTCAGGTGTTTCTATTTTTTTGTCCACCCCATTTATCGTGTGTAAGCTAAATAAGATAAACACCATAATCTGTATAATGCACTACTGCTCAACAGCACCACACAATTCATCCTGAAAAATGATCATTATCAATTATCAGTTGAATCGACACCCCTTTGATAGCAGTATTGTACTGTTGTATTAGATGGCATTAGCTTTAGCTAGATGTACCTAATAAACTGCCGACTGAGTGTATATTTGTAATTATCAGTTGAATGGACAGGCTGACTAGAAAATGAACTTAAATATAGATTCGAAAAACAAACAAAGTGCATAATAAATACAACTCACCATAACGCAGAATTAACGGGGGCATGTTCACGGATAATGTCCTTAGCAGCAGACAGGATCAGCTCTTCACCAACAGCGAAATTCTTCTTAGCCTTAGCAATATGGTTAGCCATTAAGTACGAAGCTCACTGCTCTCAAAGCAGCCACACTTGTTGTTGTCAAGACTTGCTTGTGTTCTTCTTGTTCACTTTTTTTTTCTTTCACAGAACTCGAAATCCATGTCTCTTAAGGTTAGGTGCTTTGTCTCCATATGCCGAAGCAGTTTTTACATCGTCACTGCCTCAGTTGACAGCCTGTCGCCATATATGATGCAGAGGGAGTTTGGATACAGTGACTCAAATTCACTGTACTGAATAACAATGATACTTAATTGCTTACGTAACATACCACTGCATCTCATCCTGACTTGTTTACACATACATGTGTAGCAGCCTACATATTTGTAAGGTTGCCAACTTTTCACAGCAAGATTGTCAGAACTGCTGCTGATGATTCAGGGTTACATCATAACAAATGTCATTTTTTATGGCACAGACAAACATCACCTGTCTGCTGCTGAAAAAATAAAATTCATTACCTCCTCTTGAAATATACTCCTGTCTGTGACTCTGCTTTGCAAACACACCGTACCAGCCACTCACTTGTGTATGTGTGTGACTGTGGCAATACGTGTCACTGGCATGTGCTGAAAAGTAGCACCCTGGCTTGGCTTGAGCTCAAGCATTGGTTCTTGGCAGGTGGCATCAAATAAGCACAGCATAAATTCTCTTGGAAGCTGCAGGTCACAGATCTGAAAGAGACACCTAGTGATAATCTGGCTCTGTGAGACAGATTGGAAAGGACAGATCAAATTCATCTTTAATTTGATGACAAGTGAAATGGTTGAAAGTGACTCATCAGCTGATTAATGTTATTACTCAAATACTTTTCAGATGTTTTCTATACTGGTTCAGATAGATTTTAGATGTATTATTTTCTGCTGTTGCAGGCAGCAATTTGTTTCCAGTCATTTCTCTTTTGTAGGAAAATCTACTATATGTACAGTGGTGGAAAAAAGTTTTTGGACACCCTTAAAATTTTACACAGTCTCAAATATTATCATGAAACATTTGGGGAAAAATCACAAACAAATACAAATGATATTTTTTTGTTTATTGTTTACAAGAAAAACTAACAAAACTAAATTCTTGACAGAAGGAGAATGTGTTCAAAAAATTAAAAAAACCATCACATAATCAAATTAATATTTAGTAGTCCTGCCATTAGCACGCAGTAGAGCTCTAATCCTGGCTGGCATGTTCCCCACGAGCCTTTCACACTGTTGAGGGCTAATGTTGAATTACTGCTTTTAATTCTTCTAAATTCTTTGGTTTATGCTTTGAAACAGACCTTTTGATAATCCACCACAGATTTTCAATGTGGCTCATGTCCAGGGATTGAGCTGGCCACTCTAAGACCTGGATACAGTGCTCCCGCAGCCAAGTTCTACTGGCCCTGGATGTGTGGCAAGGGGCATTATCTTGTTGAAACATCCAGTTTTGACTTTGACGGAACAGTGCACGTGCAGAAGGGAGCATGTGGGTTTCAAGAATGACACAATACTTGGCAGAGTTCAATGTGCCGTCACAGACAGTGAGATGACCAACACCAGCAGCACTCATGCATCTCCAAACCATGATACTACCTTACTTGGACCTACAAGGTTTCAGCCCAGACAGCAACAATATTATATGTAATCATAATGATACATAACTTTGAATACACAGCTTAAGGAGTTTTGGTGGACTGAACAGAAAACACTTCTGTACAGGTAGTATGGAAAATGTACATCCAAACACTGGATCTATTTCCCATAATGCAACTCAGTAGTATCATTTTTTTAGACTCTTCCTGTTTGGTAAATGTCAATGTCAAACCTAAGCTGACATAGTTTTGATGACATCATCATAGTTATTTTCTCAGACTTCAGAAAACTTCCCCCCAGAACCACAGGATGACTGCACTACCCATGGTTAAACATAGCATGTTTAATAGGAATGCCCCTATAACTGCGAAGCAACACTCACCACACACCAGGCACAGGTTACATACATCTATGAGTGGCAAGTAATTCAACCAAAGAGTAACTGAACTGCACTTTATTTCAAGCATTTATAGAGGCCTGAGGAGGTCAAACTGTCACAAGGAAAAAAGAAAAGCTCGGAGAAAATGTCAGGAAAAATAAACAGAATTTGTGAAGCAAAAACATTTTTTCTCTCTTAGTTCTTATTTTATTGTTCATCACGTGACCCCCTTTGCAGTAAGCAATATTTGGGAACTATTGCTTTAAACCATAAGCCCAAAATCTGAGTTGGAAGGTCTTCACATGACATTAACAACCCCCCCATCCCCAGGACACAGTCCTGTTGATAGAGTTAATATTTCAAACTTTTCTGCCTTGAGGGGGGTTTGTATATTTTATAAGGCAGGTGTAGACCTTTGGGGCACGGGTGTCCATGTGTGGGGTATGTGTGTGTGTGTGTGTGTGTGTGTGTGTGTGTGTGTGTGTGTGTGTGTGTGTGTGTGTGAGTGTAAGGATCCTGATTTGGGCCCGGGTGCCTGGTGCAGGACCTATCTGCTTCAGTGCACAAAAGTCTGCCCTTCAATAATTCAGTGCACAACATGACACACAGATTTAACTTTTCCACTGAAAATGTGCACAGTTATGATAGTTGCCTTTGCCTGTCTGCTTTGTAGCCACCCACCTTTTGCTGCTCCTGCCTCCCCCTCTTTTCCTTCTCTGTTCAATAATAGATAAAAAGACAACTGTGATTAGGTTACCTCTGTGGCTCAAGCTGCTTTATCTATGCAGGGTGCAACATTTTCCAAGCAGATTTTTTGCCCTATCCTGTGAAATAATATAACATTGTAGGCACTGATTTTTCAATTTGTATTAGAGAAATCTGTCTTGACTGTAATCTTATAGGCCGCCTCAGCAACACTGGAATATGATAAAAATATGCAAAGCTTTGTTAGAGTAATGGAATCCATTTTCACACTCTGTGTATAAATTTCTCATGTGTGCATGATTGTGTGTGTGTGTGTGTGTGTGTGTGTCAGTATGCACACTGGAGTCGGTATTTTGATTATGCGTCATGCTTTGTGTGTGTGGGCATGTTTGTGTGTCTGTTGTGTGTGATGGTCCCCTGATTGAACAGCTGTCACTGCTGGCTGAGTGTGTGTACCAACCAGATGGGGAACACAGGGGTCAATGGCACTGACACATTGCGACCAGATGAGCTCGTTGTACGATCCATGGCACATAAACAGATACACACATACACACATACCAGTGACACCCCCCAGTGGTATGTAAACAGATGGAGCCAGGCACCGATAACATTCAGAAAGAGTAAGTGAGTTGTTGAAGTAACATAAAATGCCCTTTTGTTCTGAGATTTATCAGTAAAAGACAGAATGAATTGTAACAGATCTAACTGAAAAAACATATATATTTAATTTCTAGAGGCAAACAGCAGGTGTCAAATTAATTCTAAAATGGTTCCCATATCTAATCTACAATCAAATGAGTGAAAATGAAGGATTGTTGTGATAGAAGTAATGAAGTTTTCATGCATATTTTAAATTAACGGTATTCAAAGTGAGTTGACCCCAACCTTTCAGCATATGTGTATTATGGTCTAGCATATGCAGACATAAGTGAATATAAATGTAAGAATTTGTCATTATTATCATTTTAATGCAAAAGCAGAATATAAATGAACTTAAGTAAAGGGAGGGGGAAAACACTCAGAGTACTGCTGCACTTAATTTATTTATTTATTTAATGCCATGTGTACACGTACTTTATATGAGCTAGTTATATATAAAAAGATGAGACAATGAACTTGAAGCAAATTGGTCGCACATATTGCCACATATCGTTGCTGCACTTCACTTAAGTAGAGACAGATGTGTTTGAATGGCACTTCTGTACGTGCTCTTCTTAGTTGGTGCTGCATTTGAGTGTGTGTGTGTGTGAGTGTGCGTGAGTGAGTGTATTGTAGTCAGATGGTGCTTCACAGTCCGTTACCTACATATGTCTCCTGTCTGTCCTGCCAGATTCTGCTGACATGTTCAAAAATGTGTGCTCACTAGTGTGAGTATGCATGCATGTGAATGACTGTATGGCATATGCATATAAAGCATGTTTATTTGTTGTTTGAGTTTGCTTTGTGAGTGCATTTTTGTTTGTGTTGGTATGCATAATTTTGGTCACTTGTGTTCATGTGTATGTGCATTAATGTGCGTTCTGCTTGTTTATGTGCAGTCCGAATCCTATGGTGGATCAAATGTGGTGGATCAAACCTGGGAGGGCTGCCACTGTATCAGCTTGCAGAAGCTGAGCGTTAAAATCAACACATGCCGATGGTCCTGAATACAAAATCAACCCATTAAATAAGTTAAAGTAAAACTATCCATGGCCCTGAAGGAGAAATCTACAAATGAGACACCTTGAGATGAAACACATTAAACACATTATAGTAAAACTATCCATGATTTTAATGTAACCTCATCAAGTGGGCTGTTGTAATGTGAACTACATGTATGCACCAGTATCCTCTTTTGGCTAGTCCACCCTGCTGTAACTGATTTTATATAGATTATAATATGCCCCTAGTATTTGATATCATCACATCTACTGTACTTCTACTAGAATTGATATTTGGAATTGATATTTTCAAAGTGTCTTCACAGGGTATCACAACTGATCGCTGGTTTTTCTATCACCCCTCTATTACACACTTCTCCCATTCACCAAAGTTACATACAAAATTACATGGGAATGACAGAGACACCATTCTCCCAACTGCAAGTAAGTGTACCATCAACATGACTCTGAAGCTGTAATTTTAAGGTATTATAGGGTAGAATAGTTACATAATGTTGATTCAAACAAATAAAAATCTAATCAAGACATAGAACACCTTACAATGGGACTGATTTCCAAGCTTCCTTGCTGTGACTCCGTATGTGCCCTACGCTACAGGGGCACCAACTGCTCCTCCAAGCATACTCACAGGAGACTAGAAAGTTGTATATTAAGTACAACTAAATGTCTGTGATATTCAAAGCTGTCCTTGTGCACCTCCTCAAGGGAGTATACAATAATTGAGGCTTCAAGGTAAGCAATTATGGTGCACATCTATTTCATCTTCAGAATCATACTGAAATTCAAAAGCTGAGTAAACTTCAGGTATAACATCTGTTATTGATCCCTGCCCCTCACTCTTCATCTCCTCAGTGAATGCATGGAGGAGCAAATACGCACTGACAGCAACAGGTTATCTTTTAAGTAATATCATATATTTACGCACAGGACTCCAGACCTCACAGTGTCCCTTGAGTACAGGTAATCCATAGTCAAAGTCATTATAATTCTCTGCAGAGGAATAGAAATGACATTGTTAAAATTTAAGTTGTACCCTTATTCCCCTCGAGGTTACGCAAAGCAACCCAGTTATATTCACATCACACTTTAGCTGGAAGCCCTGTGAATGCATAATGTAGAATTGAAAGATGTTGATTTGGAAAACAGTGAGGATGTGCATTTTGGAGGCCATTGTTTTGGATGTGTCCAAAAGAAAATATTTTAAAGACTGATTATCAGATTAGATCACTCATTAAGATGGGAATGTGTTGCAGTGTGCCGCGTGTGTGCTTTTAATGTCAAGTCAATCAGCTTTTATATGATTTCACAGTAGCATTGCACCATGCTGAGCTAATCTTATAAGAACATGAAGCTGTGTTTGTCTCTCAGATGAAGTCTCTATCCCAGTGTCTCCAAAAAATGACAGATGAAATATTTTCTGTGCATATCATGCCAGTGTTTTCATGGTGCTGCTGGGAGACAGCTGAGAAGAGAAGCCTGTGAGGGACCAAGGCAGTGAGTGTATGTTCAAATCCCTCTTCATTGACTGAAAAAAATCCCAGCTCTGGCCTCCAGACATATAGCACATACACACACACACACACTCAGACACACTCTTACTATTTTCCCAGCTGCTCTCTTGCACTCTGTGATTTTCTGCTAGTGTCACTGTGACCAGCTTGGTATTGGCAGAATCAGGAAATGAGTCTCTTCTGGAGTGAAACACACACAGCACACATGTACACACACACACTAGCCTAGAGATGTAATGAAGGGTTCAGGCATGCTTTGGCCAAAGCCTTGGCCCAAAGGTGCCCCTTCTGCATGGCATGAATAATGGATAAATGTACACTGGGTGCCATCAAATAATAACAGAGTACTCAGACGTACCCCAGCACCACAACCACCCACCCACATACACATAAGAGCCCCCAGCCGTGAACTCCCGCCATGTGGGAGGGGAAACCATGAGTGCAAAATGCCAGAGTTGAATAATTCTGTTTCTGTAGGATTATTAAACGCAAAATAAGTGGGTAGGATGACGTGGGAACCCATATGAAAGTCTGTCAACAAAAACAACTGTTTCCAAATGTGAACTGTACTCACAGACTGGGAAGAATTACTGTATGAGTTAATAAAGATGGACAGGACAAACAACTGCACACAGAATTTTTTGCACAAAACTGAGGGTGAGAGGAAAATAAAGTCAAAGCCAGACACTGTGTGAGATAAAGTCTAAATATTAGTTCTTTTTTTCTCATGTAAAAAAAATAAATATACAATTTGATATTTTTTTGTAGCATTACCAATCAGTGCTTTCATTCCTCCAAGTACTGTGTAGTAGTTGTGTGCCATCAGATATACTGCTCCTGGCAAAAGTGCAAATACCATGCATTTGTTGTATATTATGCATGATGCTGTTTCCCCAACCTGTTCGTGTTGCCCATGGTAGAGAAGAGTTGTGAGCCCCTGGCTCACAAGAATGTCTTGCTTACTCCCTGATTTCTTAATGCTGAGGAGATGTTCAGTTAATATTTTATTATTGACAGCCATGTTCGTCCATGTGCAATGATGTCATGTTGTGAAGTGGGGTTGAAAAAACTCATTTTTTCAGCTTGCAGTACTAATTATCATCATTTGTATTATTAATTATTGTCATTATTATTATTGTCATTATCTGTGAAATTAAATGGTTCAAATGCTCTTTGCAATTCCTCAGATTCTAAATTGAGGTCTCAAAAATGCTGGTTTTGTGAACCACTTGTTTGAAACCAAACATTATTCAATTTCTAATGATATGATTTGAGACAGTGGGAATGTTTTGACATGTATTCTTCCAAATGAGGTACAAGTAAAGAGGGAATCACACACTCTGACTTATTAATTCAGCATTAATCAGACTGCTTTAGGATAAGACTTTACTGATCCCAAAGGAAAAATTCACAGCACTTAAAAGTAGTACTGAAAAGGCTATTCAAAAGGTTTTAGATTTTCATGTAGTGACTCCACAGAAAGGAAAGTTTAAAGATGGTGAGATGTAAGGCTAAAAGAAACAAGTGAACGACAGAAAGAGGGAAAAGTACAAATGAACAAACAAGCGGGTCGTTTGGGTTATTGGTCAGAAGGGGTTATCCATGGATGGATGGACAGATGAAGTGATGGAAAACAGCCTACTGGTACCAGCAGCCTCAGAACCAGCCGTCGAGCCAGGGGTGGGAAGCAGGCAGCTGGGCAGCAGCTGGCCAGGTGTTCTCACCAGCTTCCCCAGCACAGTCTCACCCAATTAGCATAGACTCCATCTGCTGCCTGGGTGACACACAAACACTCAGGGAAACATGCACACACACACACTGACATCTGCTGACCTCTTGCACCTGATGTGCAGACATTGCTCACACACATCCACACATACATGCACACGCTTGTACACATAACAATTGCTCAGTGACCGAGATAGGTTGATAGCCTCGTCCAGCCTCCTGCCAATTGTAACCTAATGAAGAGACCTGATTCTATATTGCTCTCTGCTGTTTGGAGGGTGCAGCCACTGTGTGTGTGCGCGTGTGTGACTTGTAGAGAGCTTTCTCTATTTGCAATGGTGCTCTGTTGCAAACACCCCATCTGTGGCTAGGCCCAGACAGAAGGCTGCTCCTTTCTATGTTGGCTGCAGGCTAGCTGTCTCCCTCCCTCTCTGCCTCTTTGTCTCTCTTTCTCTCTCCCTCTAAGCCCCCCAATCTCTCCAGCAATCAATATTTAACAATATACCTCTTACTGAGAGACAAAGATGGAACGCTAGGGGAGGGAGAAAAGAAAGGAAGTTGAGAAAGTTTGAGGGAGGGAGGGCTGTACCTGTTGTTTTCTTTGTATTGCCGACAGTAATTTATGACATTGGACACGACATTAACATCAGTTCGAAAATCTGACTAAAGGGGCAGAAGGGTATTCTAAATACTAATTAGAGTTTCTGCCGACACCTCAGTCACGTTTTAGAAATGGGTGGCAAGCTGGCATAAAACACAGACTTCCTCCCAAAGCTGTTTTATAAACTAACTATATTGAGCTGAATCAATTCACACTGCCTTCACCATCTCTAATTACACAACATGATTAACTTTTTGCTTACACCCATTTCAACTGAAATTCTGAACTGTCAAAGTACAATAGCATGGTTTTAATGATTTACTACAAGGCATTCTCTCTCTGGTGCTTTCTTTTTTACTCTTATTCAACTGTTACATGCTGTTGTTTAATATTGCATGTATGGGTATATTAATGTATTAATGTAGGGAACAACATGAGAGTTGTGGTTGTTTCTGTTCATACTATTGCTGTAAAACTGACTAAATTGGGCATCACCCTCACCTGTAATGGGCAAAAGCAAATAAGCGTCAACTCTTTTTGTTATGTAGCATCTGGAATTGTAAAAAAAAATAAAAAATAAATAACAAAGGATAGAAAAACACATTTGAGCACAAAGATGAATAATAAATCACTTGTGATTTGAGCAGTTCAAAACAGTTTTTTTATTTTAGTTACCTGAATTGAGATGCTGTGTGTGATAAGCAAGCGCAGGTTGTTGCTTCATTTCTAATCCCAAGCCCCTCTGTCTGTAAATCAGACTTTTGCTTAAAGAATGAACAAATGTGTCTGTCTGTTCAATATGAAGGTATGTGTGTAGTTAGCCTAAGTGTAAAGAATGGAAACTAGGTGAAACAGCTAACCTGCCTCAGCCCTAAGGTAAAAATCCACCTACAGCACCTCTAAAGCTCCCACTTTAGTTAGAAGCCTGTAACAAGCCCTCGAAACCTGAACTGTAATATAGTTTGTTTATTACAAGACCTGGAGAATGTTTCCTGAATTAGCATCTTAAATCCTGAAGTTGATCCACCTGGAACATCATCTTAGAGGTGGTGGCTTGACACCACTGGCCACCCACACGGTCCGAGATCACTTACAGGCAACTTTATTCCATTGAGATATGTGACCTAACAACTCACACTTGATGTCAGGGTGAGACAGCAGCCACTAACAAGTCACACCTGGCTCAGCCAGGCCTAACAGCGCTGCATAACGACTGGGTGGAGATTAATGACTCCCCGCAACCACCCCAAGTTAAATATCTGGGACTTCCCAACTGATTCTGCTTCAGAAGAACCACGTTCGGATGAAGGTGGCGATCTTCAAACCTAAAAATTAGTTGCCTTTAATTTAGCATTTAGAGACTACACCTATATTTACGGATGACTGAGAACCTTTAGACACTTTAGGACATCTTACACAGATAAATAATTGACCTCATCAACAAAATGCTATGAGTAGGTTTGATTATGACTACAAAAACAACTTGGACTGGGTTTGCTGTTCATGATTTGTCTATTTAAAAGAAATAACCCTTGAGGGTTGAAAGCCTTAATGTTTCCAGTCATGGTAAAAAAACAAAAAACAACAACAAACAGAGCAAAAAGAAAAAACATAACAAACAGTAAATTCGGCACAGTGGGCATGAAAGAAGGTTTGAGTTGTTGGTTTGGGAAGCTTTCTGTAGCTGGGTTGCATGTTCTCTCTGTGCCTCCCAGTTGGTTTCCGGGTCTCGGCGTCAACTTCCACATACTGGACATGCATTAGGATAATTGGTAGCTCTAAATTGCCGTAGGTATGTAGATGTGGAGTGGGGAATGATTTGTGTTGGCCTCGATGTTTGGTGATCCGTCGCGATGAATAGATAACAAAGCCATTCTGGTAGAGGTTAGAAATAGGAAACAAGCATACATCTCATGTAAAAAGTCCAGTTGTTATGTTGTCTCATCCATCAACATATTTCCTCACACAGACTTTGTGGCTCTATAGCAATCATCAGCTTTCTGTTGCTCTATAATAATTAGATAGTACGCAAAACTTTGTAACTAAGAATAAACCTGTCTTCGAATTATTGATGAAACATAATGATCTCTCATACTAGATATGCCATCACTAACAGACCAGGCCTAGACATGGTTAGCATATTTTGTAAATCATGGATGGAGGTGAGCCAAGATGATGAGATGGATTGAGGGTCTGGAGAGAGGATGAATGGGAATGGAGAGATGGGGTAAGGGATTGGGGATGGAGTCAGGGTCAAGGGATGAAGGGAAAGGATGAAAACTAACAGGGTTGCAGATGGATGTCCAGGTGATGGATTGTGTGCTGGCGTGCAGCTTCTCCAGAGCCAGGAGTTGAGACTCTGGGCAGAGGTTCTTCTCTTCATGCTCTGCTGAAAAAAGCCCCCAAGAGCTTCAGGCGAAAGATGCACATGGGCAGTGTTGATGTCATTAAACATTTGGATATAAATAACGTACATTGGAAAAAAGCAACCCTGTCTGAAAGAAATGCCCAGGTATAGTTGGGGACTGTTCCTGATCTGTATCAGAACTTGCAAAGGTGGAAGTGAAACCAGAAAAGTAGAGGCTACCTCTGTCTCTGAACTTAAAGGGTCTTGAGAATAAGATTGTGTAGCAGAGTTTTAAAATAACATTTCAGAACCTAGTTTTTCAATTTTCATTTACTAATACAGCAATATAGGATTTAGCATGTCTGAACAGGCTAATTGTCAAATTCTGCATTTGTACTGGGAAGGAATCAGAAATCTCAGGCTGGATATCTCATACAAACTCAGCGAGAGCCACCAAATCACAATCTGCAATAAATCTTTCACCCCATTGTGATGAGGTGGGCAGAAATCTCAGTGGCATTTATTTAAGCACCTCCTTTAGAATCTAGATCACTTTCATTTTACAGCATTCTTCTGGGTAACGTCTGAGCATGTGACAGAATGACAAGATGCACCTAAAGTTGTGGTAGTTGTAAATAAACCTATCAATATTCACCCATTATTCTAACTTTATGACTGTGGCTGCAGAGTAAGTCGCTACGTAAAGTTATACAACTGACTCCCATAGCTTTGCAAAGAAATCCTTCTAGACATCCAACGTCTCTTTTATGGGACACAGCAGAAGCTCACAGTAGTAACTCCTTCAACACAGGAGTAAACAAGCTGGAGTACATCCTGGCTTTGAACCAGAAAATGTATTATGTCGCATAACCACTTCCTCAGGTTTTTTCATCATTTTATTTTTGTGACACTCTTATCTTTCTTCATCTTCTCCAATAACTCATAATGTTACGAGTGCTTTGCCAAAGAAACAGCTTCCTCCTCCTGAGAGTCTTATTCTGTTTATAACATTTGTATGAATGTTTCACACAATCATTAAAAAAAAATAATACGAGGGGAGTGTAAAAAGTGGGCCTGTGAATTCACAGGTCACGGCGGGTCTGCTTCAGCCATTTTAGCAGACTACAAGTGGGGTGCATTTACAAGCTTATGCATGCTACAGCGTTTATACAGATAGAAATCATAATGACTGTGAACTGTGTTTCTGGCCTTGAAGTTGGGGTTGGACACTTCAGAGCTATTCTAAAGACACATGCTCCTCACTTGTCATCAATAAGATATGACCATTGCAGCACTCTGTGTCTGTACCGAGGTTCAGTTAATATCACCTTGTTTTATTAAGGTCCTTCAGCATTTTTAATTCAGGTTCTCAGCTGGCTCTGTCAGAATCACAACATATTGAGCAACACAGGGTTGACTCCAAGCGTCTTAATAATTCATGCCTGTTGAGGATTAATTGAGAATACCCGCTCTCTGTGGTGAGGAATATGAAGGGATGGATGAATGGGGGAATTGGACGACCAGAGGGCAGTACATATGCAATGTTTGTCTCTGCCATGGTATCACAGCTTCCCTTTAAAAAGAAAAGACAATGTTTGTCTGTGGAAAATTATTTGTTTCTTGTCTCCACTGGCATGAAAATGTTACCCGTATGTTTATTTCGATGTTTTGGTAAATCTGTGTAGAGTTTTAAAACAGTTGATGCTGAACAACAGTAAAATGATAAAGGGCCTCTGTCTCTGGAGCCACATGTGTTGCATCTGCTGGCTTCACATCAAATCCTGCTACAGCTGTGTTTCCTCTTCCTCTCTCTCTCTGCAACTCCTCAAATTAAATGTCTCTCTTCATTGGATCAAGCCCTTCCAACATCCAGCGTAGGCAAAATACTAGAACACAGTCATTTGCACAAACTCATTTTGAGATTGATACAAATCTGTAGTATTCATGCGATTCGGCTCAAGCCTCAAACTGCAGCTCCGGCTAGCTAGTTTCCTTCCCTGCCACTCATACCTGCTGCACATTGCTGAGATAAATACACACTGCCACTGGTTACCATGTCGACTAGTGCGGTGTTGCAAACTCTGAATACTGCATAGGTTGCTGCTAACTGCATCGAGTGTCAATTAGCAGTGTGAGCTTGGTTCGCATTTCCCTCAAGGCTACCAAATATACAGTAGATGCAGTCTGGCTGGAACCGTTTCGATCTGGTGTAACCTGTATCCGCAAACTGAACTCGACTTGACTCACCATGGGTAACACACAACAAAATATTGCACGTTAGGGGCTTCCTGAACCTGGGCTTTTGTTAAACAGTTCGGGATGCATTGCTCATCTCTTTTCAGCACAGGACAATTTGCAAAGTACTACGCAGGCTGTTCATTGTGCTAATAGTGTGTACTGCTGAAATACTGATGTCATGATATTTATTAACTGTGCTCAAAACCATCTTTTTAAACTTTGGATCCATTTGGGGAATTGGTTCTTCCAGTAATGCTCTATTGGTTTGGGCTTATGTTGCTGTCTTACCAGGAGTTGCAACCATGGGACTGATATCGGTTATGTCCTCATGGCGTAATTGCATATTGCTGTCATGCATTCAGTGGAGAAATTCATCAGGACGACTGATAATGTCATTCCAGGTGTAGGTCATTTAATATACAATACAGCAAAAACCATGAATTTAGTCTTTGTTTGTCTGCCGTCATGACTCCTGACATATTCACACTGGTGTAACTAGCTGTATGCCAAATAAACTAGCATATATACTGTAATAGCTTGCCAAATTGTATTAAATACACTTCTGTGTTTCTCGTTACCTACAACACCTGAAAGCGTGAAAGTTCTACATACATAGGATTTATCTAAAAGTTTTGAACTGCCCTGCAACATTACAGCAACTAGAATCAGAACGGTAATTGGTGGTTTCAGGAACCATGAACAATTTTAACAATGTTGGTGGATACTGGCTTAGTATGGCGATTGTCTGAGCACCTAGCTGCTGGATTATTGTCTGTCCTTCCCTCAGCAGTACTTGAGGAAAAGGGAGAGGTGGTATATTTTAGTCCCAGGACTGACAACAACAAAACCAGGACCCACCCCACGGTCCTCCAAACCCCCAACACTTTATTTAATGAAAGGCAGTGGAGGCGGAAATGTCAGGTCAGGTTTTTGAAAATTTCTGAATCTGTTTCAGCCTTTATGTTGGACCGTCGACCTGCTCTGACTCCACAGGGTCTTGAATACAAAACGAAGAGTCATATCACACCAGCTGCATGTGATGGGCAGGCACAGTGAGCTGTGGAATAACATGTGACTGGTACGCCATAGATTCCTCTCTTCATGGAAATGGCAGCATATCAGCCAATTGTGTCAGCATTGTGAGTACCAATATAATGACAAACATGAGCTGAATCTGGTTTGGCAAAAAGCAGCGAGACCTTCAGACACCTTCAGCATGGAGATATCTCTGGTGACAGTGTAAACAACTTAAGCTTTACAGTAGCATTGGTGAAAATGGGGACCTGCTTCCCCAGCAGAGCCATCCTTTTTATTAATAATTTCTGTAATTAATCAAAGGGTAAACAGTAAACCAGTGAGAATTTAAAAGACATGAAAAATTACAATCGCAATTGGTTCTGCATCATTATATGTGTTTTTAATTGTTTAATACACAAATATATGATATTTAAGATTCATACCTTGTTGTAATCAAAAACATAAAAACTGACTTTCGACTAACTGTAAAACCTTTATAAATTGCTTGAGCAAAATTATATTGCTTCACTGAGTGTGTCCTGATTATACGCTGCAAATAATTTATATCAGTTTAATGTTTGAATCTGGAATGTTTTATTCTTTAGGGTGCATAATATGTAAAAAAATAATTGATATGTTTGTGCACAAACTAACGCAATGAATTTCTTAAGTACTGGTAAAGTCTTCCTAGTCAAGACATGCGGGTCAGGTTAATCGATGACTCTGTTAGTGTGGTGTTGTGTCTCTATGTCAGCTCTGTGATGGACTAGTGAGAATCTGTCCCGGGGTGTGCCTGCCTCTCACCCAATATAAGCTGGGATGGCTCCAGCCCCTGAGCCATAAGAATAGCAGTACAGATGATGGATGGATGGATTGTCAAACAATTCCACATGAACTTAAAGGATATCTCTGATATTTTGAATCTAAGCCTTATTTCCCCCATGTTTTGGAGTGTACACGAAGGACCAAAGTCTTTGGAATCTAGTACAGCCTTGATCACGGAACAGTGTACCTTCACTGCAAACAGCAGCACGTGTAATCCAATGGGCGGGTACATCCACTACAGTGCCCCAGCGAGAATCCTATCCATAATGTTGTCAGACACTTATAAATCGATTCTGGGCCTGTCAAACCAAAACAAACTGTGACAAGGCGTCCTCTGTAGCTGGATGCCCAAATTCAAAAATACCCAGATATCTTCTAAGCCAGCCTCACCAGATTTTAAATACTGGCCTTACATTTTTGTGCATTTATTATGTCCCTATTGGTCCCTAGTCCACTTTACCAAGCAGATCTGATCCTTTTTTCTTGCATCTTGCTGGTAGCAGTGGTCACTCTCCAGACAGACAGAGGCAGCAGCTGGTTCAGTGGAACCTGTGGGAGGAATTTTAACAGCTTTCCTTTCTTTTCACCGAGAACACTGTGTGTTTACACATGAGAGGATGTGGTCACATGCTTTTGCACACGTGAGCTTAGAGTACGTTTTTGCATCAAGTTTGACAAGAGTTGCTGGCATTCATCCTGCATTATGTTGTAATGTGTGCATCGTGCAGCGTGGCACTGAGATGCTGAGTCTGCAATGCTTTTGCTCTCTAGCTTTGTGGTGAGATCTCCCTCTTACTGGCCATGAATTTAGATTACCTGCTTGCGTCCACAGTCAACACATCACTCACTTACAGCTCTTCCAATACACCTTGTTAATAGACTGTTGGTGTATACATTTAAAAAGCTCAGACAAAGACCATTAATTAACAAACCAGGGACTCTTTGAGTTTATTGAACAACAATCATTGCCTTGTTTCCTTAGTAGTACTTATTTCATATTAATAGAAAGTGGGAAAATTGCTCAAAAATAAATTGATACCATACATTTTATTATAAGAGGAAGAAAACAAGAAGAATGCTAGTATTTCAGCCAGTCAAAGAGAAAATATAATGCATTAAAACAAATACAACAGCTCTGGTAGAGAACTTGCTGTATCATTTTACTGTTTAACAAGGTGCACTACAGAGAGTGTGATGAATATTTCCCCCAGCCCTGTTTGGAGACTGAATCTGTGTTCATGACCCAAGGCCACTGGTTCTCCTGACAACCACAGTCAAACAGTACAGTAATAACCTGAACCACAGCCTTTTGGCTGGCTTTGCTGCAAATGTGCTGTTTCTTGTTGCATTCATGGTCTATATGTATGCACAACGGCTAAACTCAGAACAAAACTTATGTGGTGACTTTATATAGTAATGGAAATCTAGTTTACAAGACTCTATGTTCACACACATGGGCTCAAGTAACAGGCCTCTCTTGCCTCTCTTTGCGAGCCTGAAGCTGCAAGCGTGTTTGCATTCGTTAACTCGTTAAAGGTATCATAGCCATTGGCTTTTCCCCATTTATTTGAGGTTCTTTTACACAGCTGAGTTTAACAGCAGAAAATGGCTGCAGTGCTTTTTTGTCAAGAATTAAAACAAGCGTGATTGGTTTGTTTCAGGTTATTTCTCCTGCGCAGAGAGAACGCACAGCCTGTCTGGTCTTTAGGTAACTAAGAATCTGCGTATTATTGAAGAGTGTACAGCACACACTCTCTGTAGTATAACTTCAGCACGTGCTAGTGCTCTAACAACAAATGGCTTCAAATGTTGTACTGGTTGCTAGTAATAATATTCTATAATGTGTAATAATTGTGCTCATTATTAGGTCTGTGGAGCCGGTATTGGACAAATGCCATCTAGCATCATCATCAGGGTCCAAGCAAGAGTTCTTCTCATTGATCCTAGAACATTAATGTTGGTGCCAGACTCCACTGGTTAAAGTCGTTCCGCCGTTATTGAAACATTTCATAAAACCAAGTAATAACAATAAAGGAAAAGTCGTAGAAATTCATCCTCTAGCAACCATGAAGATTTGTGAAGTTGGGTTGGATGGAGTGGGGGTACAGGCAAGGGCAGTGATGCTGTCTGTAGTGTATGTATGTGTGTGTGCTGGTGTGTCTTTGTCAAGTCAGTCTTGTAGAGCTGTAGTGAAAATCAATCCTTGGCAGTTGAGCATATAAAAGTAAAAAGATTGTGGAAGGCCTCTAATCCCAGGAAAGCCAACTCGCCAATGCCAATGCATTTTAAAAAAACATGGTTTACCAGCCTTCCTTCAATTTCGTAGATAAACGCTGCTTTTGAGCATGTGGCCACTGTGATAATGTGTGTGTGTGTGTGTGCTGTCTGCATATGCTGCCTGGCACCTGCTACTTTTTGTTGTTGCTTCCTTCTGTGTTTTGACATGGCACTATGCTGATTTGTGTCCCTTATTTGCCTCAAACCCACTTAGCCTACACAGGCCTGGACAAGATGGTTAAACTTGCTTGGCAAAGGCAGTAGCCCTACCAATGCAGCTGATGCCTCTCAGCGTTTCCTCACAGCCAGTGTTTGACAAAGCCAACACGCTTGATCTGGGTGATAGGTGCATCGGTGTATAACCTGCTGCTTTGTAAGCGGATCCGCTGCACACTCGATCTGCCTTGAATATGGAATGACTGCTGAATATTTCACATCCTACTTCTGACATTCCCCCCTCATCTCATAAATCATTGTTTATGGATCATTTAGTTTGTGCCTGCTGCATGTGCCTGTTTGTGTGTGTGTGTTCATTTATGTGTGTGTGAGACAAAAAAGCATTTTGTCTGGGAGGAGCTTGTGTTGTTTACACAGTGGCATCGAATACACAGAAATCTTGCAGAATACCAGCACTGATCAGGACACATGCACACACACAACAGCACACAGAGTGATGTCATTCATAACACTTCTGTCTTTCAGAAACAATATGTGTCTCTGTCGGATCACTAACCTGCCAAGTGTTGGAGCTTGAGAGAACTACTCTGAACTCAAAAGCACTAATCACAAATACACACCAGCAAACACTCAAAGATTGCTAACCACTACACATACTCTAAGTCTGGTTGCCTTATTCAGCGTCTGTGTACGTGTGTATGTGCGTGCACGTATGTTTATCTCCATGCGGATCACGAGGCCATTCTGTTTAGTGAGCTGTCAGACATTTGGGCAGGGTCAGAGCCCAAGGGACTGGAAAGTGGGAGGAAGAGAGAGAAGGGAGAGGGGTGAGAGGTCTAGGGGGACACTGGTGAACTGTACTGACAGACACTGTGAGAGGACTTACAATGGTCTTCGGCAGCGCGAGAAAGACAGACAGACAGAGAAGGAGGGGGCAGTGTGAGAGAGAGGCTATAAAGAAACCCAAAACCTGGAAGCAGAGAGCTGTTGAATACCAAGGAGATGTTCCTTCTCCACAGTACAGAGCAGGAGGCCTGTGCTGTCTGTATACAAGGCCCCCGGACTAGTCACCAAGTTCCAATCATGTTGTTGTTAAGGCCTTGCTCCTCCATGTGAACTGCCTCTACCGGCGCTCCTGGCTTTACTTCCAAAAAAGGTTTGTTATTTAATCCAAACTTTCATTTCATGGAGTCTGTATACCTCACTCCCTGTCCCTTATTTGCTCCAAAATAAAAAATAAAAATGGTGAGCACCATAAAAACACACAGGTGTCAGGAGGGATGGGAGAGGAGCATGTGTGTTTGTGCGTGCTTTTGTGTCCGAGTGAAACAGGGTATTACGTGAGTCTGAGAAATGGATATTGAAAAACAATACGTAAATACTGTCCCCTGTCAGCAAGATTAGAAAAGCAATATCCCAATGCTGGGTTGCATGCCACATGCTGGAGACAGAGAGGGAAGATAAGTGAGGAGGGAAGATTTGAGATAGAAACAGAATGCAGGTAAAAATGACTGCAGGTGCCAGAGAATTCGAAAGAGGGAGGCGAAAGCCACACACGAATGAAAATAGAAAATAAATAAAACATGCTGCATTCTTAAAGCTGGGAACAAATACATTTTACCCACAAACTATGAAATTAGTAGCCCCCTTCTTGCTCCTGTTAAACAAAAAAATGTATCCACTGTTGCATATCTGTCCAGGAGGCAAAACTTGTGTCCAAAGGCTACCGGTCAGGTGGTCCACCATCGGCAAAAAACATTGGCAGCGCAAAACTTCTCCTGGGACACAGCGCCAAGTGAGCTAAACAAATGGAAATTCATGTGCATGAGGTGCCATTACGCTTGAGGTTGCTACACTACTGAATGTGTGTGTGTGTAGGGGTGTGTTAGCATTGTTCAGCAATTGTTTAGCATTTGACATTTCCATTTAATTTCTTATTGAGCTGGTGGTAACCGTCAGTGACGGGGTGCATTGCTAGTAGTAGAAAATAATTTGAAAAATTGGCAGGCGGTGGGTGTGTGAACATTGCTGCTGTATCAGGGCCTATGGGAGGGGCGCTTGTTTAGCAGGGAGCCAAAAAATACTAGTTTTTGTTATGTTTTGCGTAGTTGTTGTTCTTCTCATTACAGCTGACAGGCGGAAGATGACTGGGCCTGTGTGTTTTTCACCCAGCAGCTTCCGTTGTTATTCCTGAGCCCATCAGCATAAAAGGTATGATCTGAAAACTCCTGTGACACTTCTATCTTCCAGCCCCCGAGCCTCCGCATTCTTTTGTAAGAAATGATAGAGCCCCACTGAATAGGCTCACTAGGAGTGGAACAGTGTGTTTTTCAATATCAGTTACACTTCGACTTTGCTTTTCCTTCCAACGTGATGACAACATTAGAACAGTGATTTCTTTCCAGCAGGGCTTCTGAGTGACACAGCTTCTTGCTGTGCATACCTAAACCCCTCTATTAGGTTTGATGACTTGGTTTTGATACATTTTAATAAATAATGCACCGCCCAAATATAAAGCTGTCTTTATTTTAGTATAGATCATATATTTTGGAGTAGAGATTTGACAGGAGTTACATATTTTTACATATAGGTGGCAGACAGAGTACAAGTTGGGTGTTGGCTGATCCTTTTGCTATGACACTGCATGAGGCACATGTGGCAGTGGGAGGAGGGAACTGGAACTAGCTTGACTACATTTTTCCTTCCTGCAACATCATTGACTGCCAGTTTGCGCTATGTGTGAGTCAACGTATGCTTTTTACTAGGCGGGCTCCCTACGAGTGACTGACCGACCTGGTAATAAAATACACCCATGACCACTTACTTTATGTATACTAAAAGAGACCTCAAACTAATCATGATGTGACAACTCATAAAAAACACTTCTACCAGTTTAAATTAAAAACAGCACTTACATATAAGCTGGTTTTATTTTCTTGAGCCCTAACAGCAGTCGATTCAGTGTCCGATACTTGCATTGACTTCATTGCCTGATATACTGTAGCTTGAGAGTACTGATAGCCCTTCACATCTTGCACTTTATGTTTTATGAATTTTAATTATACAGCGATAAAATTACCCATATTCTACCTCTGGCGATCATTTCAGCTACGCTCATCAGTGGTAGTTTGAGTAAGTGGGTGAGCCACTTTATTAAAGGCATGTGACAACCCTTAAGGTTTTCTGGTAACTGTGCAAGACTTGAGAGGAAGAGATTACTCTGATGAAGGCAAAATTAGCAGCACCACCACCAGTGCTCTCATCTTTCAGATGACCCTAATGCATTACAGGTGAGCGTGGGTGGTGGCAGCATCATGCTGTGGGGCCTTCTCAGTGGCACAGCGGCAAGGCATTGGTCAGAGTGAGAGAATGGTCTGGCCAAAACTGAATACTTCGTCTGAATACTTGCAGAAACTTTTCTTTACTAACCCCATTTGGAGGATGAGTGTGATCATTTGTTTGATTTTACTTTATACAGATGTAAACTAGACTAAGAGATACTGGTCTTTATTGGAAGCATGTGGTAGGTTGTGTTGGTTTAATACCACAGTGCAAGACACCCCTACATCAGGGTGTCAAACTCAATTCCTCCAAGCCATCAACATTAATTGAATTCTAAATGTCATTTTTCAGTGGTTATGGGGTTGTTTTTTCCTGTTTCAGTTCTCTCTACACACATGACAGGCTGCATAATAAATTTAGTATCACCGCCCAAGCAACTTCTCCCAGGGTAATTTCTTTTTACACAGACTACTCCCTGAGATGTTCCTTTCCTTGTCATCCCGTGTATGGTCATCAAGGTTGCAGTGAATAAGTCTGCCTTCCGCCTCTTAAAAATGGCTAAATCCTTGGTTTCAGTGTGTCAGTGCTTTTTATGGCAGCTCAATGAAAAGTCAGAGTTATAAGGTAACTGTGGGCAGATTTTCTGTTAGTTTATCTGGTCAGGGCGCGGCTGCTCAGCGTACATTCAGCACACTACTTTAAAATGTGCCTTCTGAAAAACACTTTGGAAACTCGTGATTTCTTCGGCCAACAATAAAGCTAGCTTTCACGCTTGCATCATTGTTTGCTGTAACTTTTCTTAAACATGTTAAACTTTTGAATTCTTGGACTTTCTGTTACTTTTCTTGGGTGGCTAAAGGTTGTATCTTGGCTCCATTAGCAGTGGTCACCAGGTGTGGAGTGTAAGTACTTCCTTTGGACACTGCGCTGCCTGTGTGAGACACTTATTGCCTCCAGTAAGCCTGAAACATATATATTTGCTCACCCATCTCTTATTAAATTACTTCTCTGCATCAACTTTTCTTTTCTTGGGCATTCTGGAACTATTTACATTTTTTCCAAAGGCCATCACTGACTGAAAAACCGCGATGCCGAAATGGTTGCTATGGCTGACTAGATACTTTCGGCTACAGGTAACAAATCGAGATACCTTCACTGTACTTATGTGGAAGGATTGTATTTTTATGATAATCATAGTCTTTGAAAGCTGTTGCGGACATAAAGTGAAGTGGATTTGACCCCTGGGCTATGAGTTTGACATGTCTTCACTACATGGATCCTGAGGATCAAACAAACAATTTTTGCACTTCAGTGCTAATTTTCATCCTCCTATACCTCATGTTTGTTGTGTTTGGCAGTTAATATTGTGTAGTCTGATCTAGCATTAGTCATAAACGAAAGTACTCAGTGTAAGAGCTGTGTTGCATGCAATATTCACTCTCTTTTAAACAGTTTTGGTCTCTGCAACTCCTGGCAAATACTTTAGCCCCGCCCCCCAAAAAGCTACTAAATGCTCCTTGTGTTCGTAACAAGTTGTCTCTGCTGTGTCTGTCTGCTGTTTGGTGCTGGGCCAGTTTTGTGTGATCGGTTTCGGCTTTTGCCACAACTGTGCTGTGGCTAAACAAGCAATTTGAAGGTATAATTTTGCAATCTGGGAGACAGTGATTCTCATTTTCACTATTTCTGGTATTTTAGACTGAAGAATTAATCAAGAATAATAGACAAGTTGTTCAATAATGAAAATAATCCGACTAATTTGCCCCTAGTTGAAAGTGTTTTTCATTTCATTAACACCAGTGTTTGTTATTTGTGTGAACTGAAAGAACAGTGCCTAAGTCATGTCATAGTGTCCCATTTGGGTGTGAATCTTTTGCTGTGTTTCTGTTCCGTCTCAAATTGGAACAAAAATTGAAAAATTGAATGTGTTATTCTACCTCTAAGTGCCTAAAATCACACTCATGTTGACTTCATGCCTCGACCGCCAATCTCATATCCCCTTGATCTGACAGCTCTCTTCCTTCACCCTATCCCTCTTCCTTCATCCTTCAATCACTCCATCTCCCAATTCCTCTGCTGTTTGGAAGGCGAACAATCATTTGAATGCTACACATGTCCTCAATTTCTCTTAAACTTCTCTCTGAATTTGGTACTCGGTGAAGTAGTTTACCTGTCATCCTGACTCATTCTGGTGCATGAAGCAAACTCCCTTTTCTAACAGTCTATCTCCTTACAAACATACTCCGCAGCACTAGAACACTGAATATAAGCTGAAGCTTATACTTTGAATTGCTGCTGCTTGCTGCCCCATGTCCGACAGGTGCTGATGATGTCTTTTTGTAAAAATCAAAATCCAGGGTGGTCGCCCGGTGATAAGACAGAAGAGTGAGCTGCTGCTGCAGTTGTCTGGTGAGGACTTTTAACACTGGCTGGAGGCATGGCCTGAAGGCGTTTAGAGGTACTACCACTATGGCACAGAGAGTGATGAAACTGACCCTTTTACACACACACACACACATATATAAGTAAACACAAAGTCAGTCAAAATAGCTTTAAATTTACGCATCAGTTCAGTATTGTTCATGTTAATGTTTACAAAATTTCAATTATGTTTCTAAGCATTTACAGCCTTGCATATTGCCATACAATAATATTTAGTCCCATTATACAGTATTTAATGGCCTACGCGTTGCTGCCTGTGAGAATGGTTCAGTGTGTGTTCAGTGCTCTCTCTAATTTTTGGCATGATGTTTTCTTTATTAACTTTCCTTTTTCATACATTTTAACATTTTGCTGTTTTTGCCGTGTAACTTTGTATCTGTTACCATAATTGCATGTGCAGGTTTATCGTTGATGCAGATACTATGCTAGCAACACACCATACCGTCGTATTGTGGATGTCTCTGGCGCGGATGGTGACTGACTGTGGGAGCTGCGGCATTGGCATGAACAGAGGTGATTATGGATTTTAGCTAAGGGGCTTGCTTAGGGGTTTCAGCGAATCAGTCTGTTCCTCTCACCTCTCCTCCTCCTCTTATTCCCTCTCCTCTCCTCTCAGGGGACTTCAGTCTTTTTTTTTCCAAATCAAACTCCTTTAACCGCCGGCGACAGCCTTGTAACTACAGTACCCCGCCAGTCAGTGTTTGCCTGTAAGTTCATCAAGGTTATGTGACTGGGCAGAAAATTTGACCTCAGAAAGGTTTCTGCAAGGCCCCAGTTACAGTTGATGTGCTATGCGTTGATGTAAATTGTATTTTTTTTTTTTTGTTAGCCTCACATTTGATATGAAACCGTTTAGTTGTGAAAATTAAAAAAGTAACACAAAGCTAACACAAACTGTGAACAGAGGGAAAAGCATAACCAACATGAAAGAACTTGCACTGTTTTTGTGTTTTACATCTACTTTTTGCCTATCAAATGATACAACAAAATTAGAGCCAGACTTGACAGAGCCTGTAAAACACATCTCTAAAAAGCCCCTGAAGTAGGTGTGTTCCTGCTGTCAGGGTGATGGTTACGGAAAATAAAATGCATAATTCACAGCCTCTGTGCTTTGGGAGCTCTTGCCAGGCCTTTCCATCCATGGGCAATTTGAGTATCAAGGAAAGAACAAAAAATTATCCATCCTCAGTTTCCAACTGAAAGCACAGTGGTGACTGGTGCATGCCAGTGAGTCGACATTTGTTTGTTTGTTTCTCTATTGCCTTGCTTTTGTGTTTCCCTTGGTTTGATATTTCTATGCAGAACACTTTGGTGATTTTGGCTCACTGCCGCTGAGCGGCGGGTACCAATGTGCTTGTGGATATGGCCATTCAATCTGAATTGCAGTCATTTACGTGATGTACTGTTACATGGGGTAAAATGCTCCTCTAACATACAATAAATACACCCCCCTCCCCCATGCAACAACGTGTGATAAAGAAGTGGTGCAGTTTATTTATATTCACGTCGCTTTACACCTTTTCTCTGCTTCAGTATATATTTCAGCTGTAGACACACTGTTATTCCACTTGTCACATTTGTCTCGTTACTTACAAAGAACTTAAAATGGATTATCACCAAAACTTTACTATTTTTTCATGGATAATGGGTGTAAAGGATGAGACAACTGCCTTTGAGTGCAGCGGCAGACTAATAGGTTGGAGTAACCGACACTTCCCACAGCGCATGCTGTCACTCAGATAATAAAATCTAGTGACCAACTTCAAGAAAAACATTAAGCCATCAACTCTCTGAGGCCAAATTCACTCGAGATTGTGTAAATGATTGTGTGTGCATTGAATGGGGTTGGAGGTGGGGCAGAAAAAGTGGCATAGCTATACCATTTTTTCTTTTTTGTTTCGTGAGGGCTGGCCATATGATTTCTTTAGGAACATAAGTGGGGCCTTTTTGTTTTGTTTTCCTCTAAGATCAGTGCAAAGTTTGGTTTCCTACTTGCCTACCTACTCTCAGTAATGCCCGCACTACTGAAAGTGCCAGCCACAGTGTGGGAGATTGCAGGTACTGACAGTGGTCATGGGAGGATTTCCTGTAGTTACCCAGGCTGCGCCAGTACCACATTGCCTGATGTTTCTCAACCTTCACCGTGGTTTGCTTTACTTAAATAATAAATACAGGGGGTTGGAAACTTAAACTGGTTCAGATTGGCAGATATGGATAGAACTTTCAGTGATCAGGGCAGGAGAGGATCCTCGGTCAGCAATTGTTGCCCATGGGAGTGCAGTGAACAGACCCATTATGTGCCGATAGCTGGATGACTGCAACTCCTTTGAAATACAAACCAAGCTGACACTGTTTAGCAAAAGCGCATTGCATATTCAAAGCTAACAACTGGAAACTTTGATTTCAAAAACACCATACAAGCAGCAAACAAATGGTGTGAACTAATGTTAAATGGTAGAATTATCTTTATGTGTGAAAACAAATGAAACCAACTCAAGTGCTGAAACACTATGGTAACATTTGCATTATGTTCCTTTACATAAACGTGGAAAACTTGAAAAGGTATAGATTTGCATGGTGACATAGTTTACCAAAGAGCTTGGAGCTTTCTCTTAGTAACGATTTATCATGCTTCAGATCTACAGGAAGCAAACACGCTTCAGAACAGTGTCATCAGAACAGGCTAGTTCAATATAAATGCTTTGTGTGATAGCAATAAAACATGTCTGAAAGGGTTTATAGTCAGCCTTTTATCTAATTACAAAATAAAAACTATATATGAATTTAAGTACTTGAACCTAATGTCTTTGACTTTGGAATTTCTTACATGCTTTTTCTTCTGAGGATAATTAGCTGGCACATAGTCGGGCTTTATAGTCAACTTGTTTTGCCAAACCATGCAAATCATCATTGTTTTGTTGTAGCTGCAGTTGCTTAATAAACAGGAAGCTCCAGTTCATTTTGCTTTGTATCGATTCTGTTCAAGCTGGTATATTTGGAAGTTGTCAGGTTTTTTTCACTGAAGGTTTTTCTGCATCACACTTTCCCACATTGCACTGGTATAGTTGGACATATTTACTTTTGTGCAAACTATTTGAATTCGGCCAATCCATACCTATAAGTAAATGCTGCTCGTCCAAGGTTTAAACACTAGAAGATGAGCCACTGACTCAGGGAAAGATTTGAAAACAGAGATCGAAACATTTTATTCACTGTTGATGAAATGGGTCTTAAAAATCATTCAATGCAAAATACTTAAGAATGATATGGAAGTAGACCATATGCGGTGCTGTTGGATTAATGGATGATTCTTCGCTGTCAGTCAGCCCAACTGGCTTTACTATATATAAAGACTATATAATCAGTTGATTAAGCCTGTGGTGTTCTGAGCAGCAGGTTTTGAGCCTCATTTTCCTCTCAGATCTCTAATTAGTATGATGCCTTTTAACAGCCATTGTGGGTACCGTGCATTCACGTCAACATCTCAAATGCTGCAAAATGCCCCCATACTCACATTTGTGTGCATACGAACTGTTGTTCAATATTTTCTTTGCACTGAAATTTTAGACCATTTTAATTAATAGGTTTAATTGCAGTGTGATGTTGCCAGCAATTTAACGACCGGTTATTAAATAAAAGTAGCCATATATTTAATTAATTTGTTAATCAATAGTAAAAGTATTATCTTTGAAAATGCATAAAACTCGTTTATCCGCCGCCACAATAGCATCCATGCCCAATACTGTAGTCAATTCGATCATTGAAGTGCGATAAAATCACTATGATATTCACAGTAGAATTCTAGAAAACATATCTGCATTTTCCATACTATGTATTCATACTGCTTACATTACAGCTATACCTTGGTTGCCAGGACTCCTTCCTCCATAACTTTCACACACAACTTCCAAATGAATGATGAAGTCAGTTGGAAACTTGGAATAATTGGAATTTACATTTCTTTGTAATTGAGTAATTTGAATTTCTTTAAAAAGAAGTCAAAATGCTACGTCAAATCTGTTTTGGGTGCAATTGAATAAGTGCATACAAAGTAGTGGAAAAAAAGTTTCGGACTAGCCATTTTGAAGTATTCATTAAGAATATGGTCTTCAAATTCGTTCTTTACTACAGTCACCTTAAAATATAAACAAATCCTGAAGTAAAACTGCAATACACAAATTTAGAGTATTGGGTCATTTGGTACCAGTGATCCACTAATGAAGGAGATGATACTTTTTATTAAAGAACTTCTATTTTGCATTGCCAGTACTTCAATATATTCTCTGTCCTTTGTTTGAAATATCTTAAAACAAGGCAGGTAATAAAGACCCTACGCAGGCTCGCCTGAAAATAAGTTCTCAATAGGAAGAATTGTGCCACCAGATAGCCAGGAAAGTGATCGATTTTGTGATTGGATACTCTAAAATACAGATGAACAGCAGCAGGATAAATAATAAGAATCACAAGGCGTCGGGTTTATGTAAAACTAGTATATCCTGAATCCCGCATGTGGGAAAGGCCGCCAAATGACATCACAGAACTAGCATGAGGGGTCAAACTGGTGTCCGTGTTCCCTCCGCGCCATTGATCATGACGCCAGCAGATTACGGCGTCAAGAAGCCCTGATCAGCTAAAGAGAGACAAGAGGTTGGCCGGGTCAGCCGTTGGGCCAAAACACAAGAACTGGGCGTAGGAATTGGAAGAGGAGGATTCTGTGGTCCGTTCTTAATGGTTTCAACTTTATCCCTCCTCCTGTGTGTGAGAACCGAAGGCCAAGCCAAAGCATTATCTGAAAAAATCTTTGTACCACACTGTCAAAGCATAAGTAAGGGACAAAACCTCGCGTTTGGGGATGCACTGAGTGCTGCTGGTGTGGTGTCTACCATGCAGTGGCATTTGAACTCTACCGTGTGTGGAGTCTCAAAACCCACATGCTCCTTCTGCACGTCACTGTTCCATAAAGGTCAAAACTGGATGTTTCATAAGATAATGCCGCTTGCCACACATCAGGGCCAGTAGAACAGCTGCCAGAACGTGTGTCCCAGAATATTAATTGGCGAAAGCTCGACCACGGACACTGAACCCCCAGCTGAAAATCTGTAATTGGATTATCAAAGGTCTATTTAAAGCATAACCAAAATTTAGAAGAATTAAAAGCGGTAATTCAACATTCCCCTGTTATGATGTGAGAGCTGTTGAAGTTGCTAGCCGGATTCGAGCTCTGCGTACTAATGGCCAGGACTATCGTTGATGTTGTGATGGTTTGGCTGTTTTTGTTCAGTTTTAGAACATTCTCTATTATTTGTTGGCTTTCATACTGACAATGTTGAGAACTGACCCACATTAAACTGTGAATTTAATTTTAATGGTTTTGTAAATAAACCATCTTATTTGTGTTTGTTGTATACATCAAATGCAACACCTTTGAAACACAAAAAGAATTTTCCCAAATATTTCAATATGTTGGTTGTGCTAAAATTTTAAGGGTGTGCATTTCAAGGCATCTGCGTTTTAATGCCAAAGCAAATACCTGACTGTACTACCAATTGACTATTTGCTTTATTAGGAATCCTGTTCTTTAAGCGACGTCAAAGCACCATCTGCATCGTGTGATCATCTCCTCACTGGCTGGCTTGGCAGCAGCCGTTCAGAACTGGGTGTGACGGGCGACCCAGTCTGACCCTGAGGCTAAATTTCAAAAGAATTTTAACAGTGTTGAAAATCAGCAGTACGCAGTGCTTCGGAACTGTAGTCTCTTCCTCAGGAGCTGCTGTCGTCTCAGATGGTAACGCAATGCGTCTTCGTCTCTGATGTGTTGACTACTATTATGAAAGTTACAGGTCATCTGGGGCCTGTTGAAGACATCCACACGGAATTTGTACAGTCCTGCCCTCCCATGATGTAATCACAAATACACACCTGCAAATGGTCACAAAACCAGTGGAACATAGGTTCAGATGTTAAGTCTGGTAGCTCTGCTCACCTCATATCACATCCTGTTACTGAGTGTTGTGTATGTACATGTAATACTTGTCTTCTCTTGAAACCTTTTTATCTTGCAGTGCAGAAGGGTAGTGTATGTAATCCAGATGGGTAAACTTCAGGTGAAACACAGCGGCATTACAGAAGGCCTAGCCTCTAAAGGTTTCCATCCATCATCTGCTCCCATCTGCCTGCTGGAGCTGTCCCAGCAGCAACAGCCTGCAGGGGCGAGAGGCAGGGGTACCTAGGAACAGATGCTTGATCCCTTGGAGCCAGCAGGACAAACAACCATTCACTCACATTCACCCTATGGGCAGTTGTCATCACCAAGTGCCATGTGCATCTTTGGACTGAGGAGAGGGGTGCAGTCCCAGGCTAGAGAGACATGGCTCTGCTTCTCCAGTGCAGCTGTACAGCCTCTATTTACCACATACCCAGACAAAAGGGTTTCTTTTCTTAGCACCACTTCACTTAAAACACAGCCACTAACAACAGCGAAGAATCAACACATACAGTTACAGTTCAACCAGCAAAGTACCAACACCGTCTTTACAATGATGATTTAGATACTTTCATATAATCAAAACTTCTGTCACCATTTTCTTTAAAAAGTTGCAAATAATTGTGCACAGGCACATAGTATTCAGGTGGTTGTCACGGCGGTGCCGTAGAAATATAGTTTTGTCGGTTGGTGCCTGCAGGAGAGTGGGTTTCAAAGATCATATAGAAATTGGTATCTACAATCCTAATATAATAACACTAATGTAAATATCACGAACTATATGACAAATTGAGGCTGCTTGTACTATTAAATCTGTAACGCCATTCTGAACAATTTATCTATTCATCTACATGAAAAAGAATATGAAAAGAATGTTAAATTGTGTTTATTGCCTTAAGGTTCGTTTGATGAAAAGATCTTCCACTATGCAAAAAACATTTTTTTGTTTTGACTAAATAAGGATATAAAGAGGTTAAATTCAGTACCACTAATGTATCCTCTGGGCCCGGCATGTCCAAATCTACTTTCAACTGATAACCCATCTCTGAACAACACCTCTCTCAACTGTCTAATCTATCCCCAAAAATAGGAACCTGTTCAGGCTAATGGTTTGGCATGCAGAACAGTGTGTTAATACTAAATATGTTGTGTGCCTGTAAAACCTGACTATGTGTGTATTTTGGAGGTTTTCTTAGTTGTGTCCATGCAATAGGACACCTCTGTACGACCTCTACTATAAACTCCATGTAAATGGATTCCACAGCTGCTAAATTGATTTGCTGCCTCCTTTGATCCTCTGTAGTTTCTTCCCATCTAGCATTTTTGGGTCCAAGCGTGTGTCGCTTTGCGTGTATCTGGATTTATGTGTGTGTGTGTGCACACGCACCAGTCTCCCTGCTTTCTAGGTGCCACATGAGCACACCAGTCAATGTACATCTCCCTAAGTCTCCGTCAGTCAAGCTATACCCAGGAGGTCTGTGGGATCTGCCACTGAAAGGACATCTTTATAATGCAGCTACTGCTCTGACCTTGAGGTCAAGTCAACCTTAACAATGCCATTAATCATGAAGTGTACACTGACGATGATTGGTGAAAGGCGGTGATGCTGAGAATACACATAACTTGTCAGTTTCAAATACATTCCTCATTTGTCAACAACAAATGAGGACCTGTCTGAATGCACACATACACACACACACCTCTCAGACTTAATACATGATGCCATTAAAGTAATAGCCCACAGGTGGTTGTGCATGCCTTCCTTTGCTTCTTCTGCTTGTTGGGTCTGAGAGAGGGATTCTTTATCGAGGGGCGGTACAGCTCATGAAATCATTAATTTCAAATGCATGAGGTGATTATGCCGGTGGTGTGACTTGTGTGGAATAATTTAGCTCAGTGGGCAGAATGGAGACAACTAGCTTCTCACAGGAACCACCATGATAGACACAGGGTAAGGTGAGGCTCGGTGGATGTACAGGTGGGAGGCTATTGGGAGGTGGCGGAAACTGGAAATAGGGGAGTCGAAAAAAGACTAGGCGGCAGAGTCAAAGTTGGTTGTGTGTTACAGATCCCTGAACACAGGCGCGGTGACAACAGGATAAACCCAGAAAGTAGGTATAAAGTAGGGATGGATGTGTGAGAGAGAGGGGATCAGAAGAGGAAGAGAGATGAACAGGCCGGAGGGAAAATCAATGGAAGGAGGAATGGAGGGTGGCGTGCCTGACAGACATGAATGGATAGAAGATGGAAAGGGGCAAGCGTACAGGTTAGAAAAGGAACGAGAGGCTGGAGAAAGGGAGAACCAACTTAGACAAAAAGCAGAAAAGAAGGCAGAATTGTTAGGTGTTTGAGGCAGTTAAAGTGGTGAGAGAGGGGCAGGCAGGAAGAGGCAGGAATCCTGTCAGCGCTACCACAGTAAAGAAAGCGAGAAGACGGTCTTCAAGTTGCATTAATCAATTTTGGCCTTTAGGGGCGAAGAGCTTATCATAACAAGCTGAGAATACATGCATTATCCCTGGCTAATTAAGCAGTTAAAGCTAACCTGGTATAAACCTCTTCTTATTTAATCTTTTAACAAATATGGACAACATTGTCATCCTAATCACCTGCAAATATAAGTTCCAATATCCACTTGTGTTTTAAGCTGTTTGGTCTCCAGTCTACAATTCAATTGATGTTGTGCAGCTAGCTTACACTGGCTTTATTAAAACTTCTTTGTTGACTGAGAAAAGTTGTGAACACAATATTGTCAAATTATAACCATACAAAGTTGAAAACAACCTATTAGCATGAACAGCCGATACAGCGTTCTATTCATCTATTTGTGTTTCTGGACACCAATGTCTAATACTCACTCTCCTTTCCTCACTAAATGCTATATATCTGGTTGGTGACTGTCACCTGCTGTTGGGGAGCTGGCCAGTGGATAGTGCTGGATGGATTACTAATCAGGCACAGACCCGTGCCCAATGGGTCAGTATTTGACGCTTCACATGCAAAATTTAACATGAAGACTGCGTGCCTGACGACAAAGACACAAAATGACGCAGAGTCACAAACGGCACAGACAGACTCAAATCTGCTACAAAATTATAACCAATACAACTACAAAGAGACCTTGAGGTCATTTACATTTAGCAGCATCAGTGGAAATGAGCTGAGCCAGACAGGAGTGCAAAGAGCTATTGAGTATGTGTATAATGATCAGTGAGTAATCGTTGTTTGTCCAGCGAATTCCTTTGTTTTATGGTCAAATGATGATTTAAAATACACATCTTCTCATGGATATGCAGGTGTCGTAATATGATGTATGGCATAGTGCTTTTTGAGCAGACTGGCTGCTTTCTATTAAAATAGTTGGCAGCGTGATCAAGCGCTTTTGTGGTGCTGCTGCCTACTACTAGGCTTATGGTTAATGAGTGATTGAGCCGCAGAGCATCATAGTTTGAGCCATGAAACCAAAAACACCAACTTGAAAAGACTGGCTGGTCTGTAGAGTCAGGTGATAATTCTCAGTGGGCTTCTATCTGCGGCGATCCCTTTCACATTACACATGGTCCGCAATCAATTTTTAATGCAAAAATATTGATTAGTGCATCTTCAAGCATTGGTCTTTATCTCACAATGTTAACACCACAAAAATGAGCTCAAAGGAGAGAGTACCTAACGTTTGTAGTGTTAGTGCGTGTTTGTGGGTGAGAGTCAAAATTAATTACAAAACACTGGCCTCTCGTTTTTACTGCACCCTCACAACCCCCGCCACACATGAGCGCAATATATTTCCAGCTGTCCAAGGCATTCTTCACGATTAATCCATTTGATTGATGTATGCGACATGTTTCCTGCTTGACCAATAATGGATCAATCAGGGACAGGAGAGATCATTTAGAAACACGGAGAAGCCATAAATTATCTCTAGTTGCCTAACACATGATTAATGCTCCAGTATACGTTGCCTAATGTGATTCATCAGTGTTTATATAATTGGTGCTCGAGGGGATAAATTAGATGGGTGCTGCTAAAACCTTTCACGATGTGGTTGTGTATGAGTTATTGTTTGAGAATACATATTTAATGGCAATAATCACGAAAGCTTTACTGGCGAGCAGTGAAAGGTCATAAAGGGTTAAATCTCATCTGAGAAGTCAAGGTGTTTATTACTATGTATTAATACCATTTTCTCCATGCACTACAAGCCTAAATTTAGGTTTTCATTTGAGACAATGGTTCTGCCTGGATTCATGTAAAAGTGCTTGGGGTCATTGTTAGTTTGGTAAACAATATTCCATTCTGCATTGTTGTCAGAAAGGTTTTCCATCAGTCTCTAGCTCCCTGCCCTGTTCCATGGCTTTTCAATACATGAAAAACGAGTTCTATAAAATCAATTCTATTAAAGAGCACTGTGGACAAAAGCCAACTGCTGCCGCCAGTGCACCTTCATGCTGTGATGATGTATAATAAAAACAATAAAACACGAACTGTGTCATCGCTTTACTGTGTCGTGTTGTCGTTTATCATCTGTTAAAAAGATCTGTTGATTTCAACTCAATGAAGTAAAGTCACCCCAGACCACCAGTTTATACAGTTTGTGACCGGCGTTTGTGGCAAACAAGCTTATAAATGTCACCCTTTTCCAAAATATACGAAAATGGTTCTCCATATTATGGATAATCGACGGTTTATCTATTATCTGTCAATAGAAGATATTATTTTAAGAGCACAATAAAAGCTCGGCTGTCCTCCACAACTGAGATTGATGAGTTTAGCCCTGTGGATCTTCAATGTTAATACCACAAGCTGCAGTACATAACTTTTTTTTGTCTTGAGTCAGCAAGTCCTTGTCACCTCCTCCCTCAGTTGGTCAAGTTGTACTAACCTTGTTTTTATCTTGATGGTGTCTTTCTTAAACAACATTTAGCCAAGGCACGAGTATCTGTGTTTGAAGGTTTTGTCTGCTATTTTGATACGCTGTGACATCTGTTGTGTTGTTTCTAGCGACAGCCCTACACTAAAAAGAAACACTGTTGCTGAAGAGCCAGTGTTGAGCAGAAAAGAGGTCAGGCATCCACAGGGTCCGGTGATCATTGGACGCATGTTTTTCTCTTTTTTCAGCCGAGTGATTGAATTTTGCTAACATTGCTAAAATAAATGATGATATAATTTGCTATATTTTTGGTTTGATTTGTTGATTAAAGGAATTGGCGGGACAAAATTACTGACATGATTTTTTAGTCAGTGTTTTAACAGGCAAATCGTGACCAGTTTGGACATTAATCATTACAGATGTGGAAATAACCCTACTTTCCTAACCTAGCGTAAAGCTTGCTGTCTTCGTGGTTTCTCCCTGTAATTATCTCAATAATACATTTTATCATGGTGGATATACCACTACCCTCTTTGTCTTCTTTGTCTCTCTCTTATACAGAAGCATAAACATAAAACGTAAGTGAATGAAACACAATTATTAGTTTGGGTGATAGTATACCAATAAAACATATTTATATATATTATCATTTCTCTTAATAATCCTGCAAATGTTACACACTGATCCTTAAATATTTGCATAAGATCTATTTTTATATAAACTTAATGGATGAATGACTCCATATGTCTGATTTAACTGTTATTACAGGGGGCTATAGCCCATACCACACTAGGCAAAAAACCTGCTACACCACTAACTGTTTCCGAGTGGGGAAAGGTACCAATCAGCATTCATTCTGGTTTGTAATCGGCACGGTGCGTAATAGCCCAACACATTTACAGTTTGTACAGTCTAATAGAACAACATGCAACAACGATTTGGTTCTTTGTGTGCAACATCGCCAAGATGCATGTGACAAGACAGGTGGTGAGAGCTTCTCTAGACTGAGAGGAGGGGAGGAGTCATTGGTCTCCATGCTGCCCAGAAGAAAATCAGAGAAAAAAAAAAAACAGAAGGCAAACCCATCTGCAGCAATGGGAAAGAAGTCAATCACTTTTTAAGCCAGTTTACCCGTTCAAAAAACCTACATACATGCCCTACTATTAGGATGAGGGTGTAATATTTTGCAGCAGTTCTTGTGGCCCTGATGGTAGTTGCGAGGATAACAAGCGCCGTTTCGCTTTGCCTGCTCAATCTTGAAGCTGAGAGCAAAAGAATGGATAAGCAGGGAACAACAAATGTGTCCTAGTGAGATTACGGTGTGTGATGTGCTTTGGTGCCACAACCATTGAAGTCTTTGGGCTAAAATAAAGTTTGCCAGATTTTGAGAACCCTAACATTAGCTAGCATTGTTAGCAACGAGCTCCTGGTCAGGTGTGAGCAAGATTAAGAAAAGTGTGGCCCAGTGCGTGTGAATTTGTTAGTTAAGGGTATTTCCTTCTTTCAAGGGTACCTTCAAGTTCAGTCTCACCATTCATCATGTGTTTCCAGCAGCAGTAAGCCGTTTTCAATGAAGCTGGCTCTGATAAGCCCACAACCTAAACAGAGAGAATGAATTTGACTTAATTCATCTGTACAACTCAAATGAATGATGTTGCTCCACATTTGGTGGATCATTTTAAATATGGCTATAACTTTATACAGGTATTAATATGTCATTATTCTGTTCTAAATTGCTCTGTGACCATGTGACCAATAAATCAGTTATTACAACTTTGTTGATTGCTTATTTTTGGCAGGGTGTTACCTGAGATGAGTGAAAATATAAAACCAACCCTCTAAAACAATGAAAATGCTGACTGCCAGGCAGATGATCACTGGCTCCATCCGGCTACTCTTTGGCTATTGAGATACTGTGGCTGCATGTGTTGATGATTGTTAACAGGTTTTAGTATGAGCTGCATGCTCCCACAACTGATGGTGAACAAAGTGTATATCTGCGCAGCTGCCGTTTGGCCAGACTAAAAAGTTCATTTGAACATTTTTGATGAAATCTCGCTCACTAGTCATGAATGTGATAGTAATAATGGAGATCGATATCATGCATTTCAATCTCTTTCAAATTGGAACACAGAAAGGAATGACAATAATTTGCAAGGGTACTGCGTCTGCATATCTACAATATCTACTATAAAAGGAGCTTTAGTACATGCTCTTATGGGACTTGGCATTTGAAAGCGAACTAGTCATGGTTATGTGCTCCTGTTATGTTATGTCACCCAGGTTTTCAGCATCCCTTGCACTGTAAAATAGGCAGTGAGGCTGCATGTGGAGATGACAGTTGCGCCTCTTTTAAAATGTCTGATGTCTCCCCTTTCTGCTCTCTGTGTGTCTGGATGTTTCAGAACTCCCCCTTTCAGAATACCCCATTCCTCCAGGTTTTCATCTCTCCCTCACCCACCTCAATTTCTGTCTTCTTCCTCATGCTTTTCTAGTCCTTCACCTTACTCTAATTTTGTGCCTTCATTAAAATAAAAAAAAAAAAAAAAAGGAAAGAAAGAAAAAGAAATACAGAAAATAAGCATGCATCTATTCCAAAATACCACAGTGCCTGAGTGGTCTGTTATATCACGACAACCTTTGAAGCACGCCACTGTACACCTAAACCCACTTATAGTCCTGCGTAGCAGGTGGTACGATGGATCTGTGAGGATTTAATGTGGGTTATCAGTTAAAGGGTGCTCGGGTGAAAACCAGCACATGTGGGTGAACTCTCTGATGAAAACAGGTGGCAGAGTGGTGGGAGTGTTGGATCGATGGCGAGAAGAATAAGAAAAATAGAAAGCAACAAAAGAAAAACCAAATTCAAAGAATAGCAGAAAAAATCCTTAGCTTCAACTCCCAATCACTTGCTGTTTTGTGTTGAAGGCAACATACAGAGCTCAAAACACCAGAGGAAATTACTTGCCCCTCGTACTATGGGGCTGTGGGGCCAATTTAAAAAAATCACACACAAACTCACACTGCCTTAGTTGACTGGTGTTCTTTTCACGCAGTGCAACATTACGGTTTTGACATTTCCTCCTCTGTATTTTATCCCCATCCATCACTTGCATATAAGTGAAGTGTCTACCTGCTTCGGTTGGTGGCCACACCCTCAAGACTATTTTCTCATTTCGATCCCGAGAATGAGGCAATTGATGTTAGATGACAATTTCCTCGATTATTCCCTTCTAAAACCCCCATGTTTTGTTCTTTTTAAACAAACAAAAAGCTTTTAATTTCGTGTAGACTGTAACCTGGATTCTCTAGATGTTTATTAGCCATGATGATAAGCGAGAAACAATTAAAACTTCGGGGAAGGAATAAAGACACAGCTATCCTCTAGCAAAGGAAACCATGACAGTCACCTAATCAAAGACTCACATTTGATTCCTAAAATTCACTCCAAGGAAGGTACAGTAAATGCATACAAAGTGTTAATGAGGCACAGGTGCAGGTTTTGGCTGGAAGAACCCCCGTTTTGGCATGCTGGGTTTGATTAAAATGCAGTTTTTCTACTTCCCAGAAGCTATTTTGAAATGTATTTTTCCCTTTCCTCCCTAGCCACTCTCCATAATTTACCAGCATGTATATCCTTTAATCATCCTGTCAAGCGTGGCCTCAGCAAGACACTACCTCTTACCTCTCACTCACCTCAAGTTGCTGTACTAGTGCTGAGGCTACCTGAAGCAAAGGTTACTGTGCGTGTGCTTCACTAGTTGTTGGCGTTTTACTAATTGGAATTATTATTTTGTATGTTTGAGCAGGTGGCGCTTCTTCTTATGTTTTTGTTGTTTTTTTTTTAACACTGGGCAGTACTACATGGCTCATGCCTGTAAAACACCCATTTACAGGGGTTAATTTAATGCTTATATCAAAGTACAGGCTCTCCTCATAAGGTCTGGTATTGCTCTCTTAAACAAATTGGAGAAAGTGGGCCAATCAGGTATTAAGGCTATTGTGAGCAGTAAAATTATGTAAATATGTGATAGGGAAGTCTTGGGTGATCCAGACTGCATGATTGTTGTTGATGTTTCACCCCGACCAATCATCACTCATCGCCAGGGCCTGTCGAAGAGAATGCTAAACCAACAGCTGGCGATATAACCCTGGTGCTATGCTTATGCCAGATAAGCTCTGTCATCCTGGTCAGTCGAAGGAACATGTTGTGGGAGATGTCCACACCACGGCAGAAAATGCAAAAAACTCTGACATGCTAGACTTTACTGGTGTCAGAACTTTCCTGCTATTCCCCGGTTGTCAGTACATGTCATTTCATATAGAACTAATGCAAATGTATTGGCAGCAACATGTCACAGTCGGGACTGAACATGCCGAACTGAACTGGCCCTTAATGTAAGCTACTAGCAACACCTGATGAACGAGGTAGGTCATACATTAAACTACATTTGACTGTGCAAATCAAAAATGCTGTTTAGCCCATCATGAATCAAACGTTTCAGTAGAGATTTGTAAGTTTATCTTGCAGCATTGAAATACAAAAGGCTGAGTAACTGCCTGGTACGTTTTCATCAAAACTAATATTTGCAAGTTAGTTACATTAGCCAACAAACAGTTTAGTTACATTATCAAACTGAGCCGACTATTTGTTTTCAAGGCGGGGTTAAGAGTAAATGAAAGACCGAGTTCACTGCCTACAGACTAACAAATGAGGGTTCTCCTTACTTGTGAGATTGCACAGGGACTCTAATAACTGCTCAGACATCTGCACAATGAGGGATGTGACTTTAATAATGCTGCTTTCATGTAAAGTGATTCAAGTGGCTTTTTCGCTTTAAACATATCAACGATTTATGAAATAACTTTAATGCTGAATTTCAGACTGAACTGAATTAGGACAGGCAGCTAATGACATGTAAATCTTGGTCATGGCTCATTAATCGTTGATTGGCTTTAACTTGCCAAGGGTTTGATTGGTTTGATTCTGGTTCATGTTAAACTCAGGGTGGGGTGCCTGCACCATGGTTTGAAGGAAAAACAATCCAACAAATGGGGATCTGATTCTCTGACAGCGATGCATCATTGCATCATTCAAGCTGAACAAGCGCCAGAAAGACAGAAGAAGAAAGCCATTAGAGCTAACAGAGATGAGATGGAGATGGAGAAAGGGAGAAAATGATGCGGTGAGGAGGGTGACAGAGGGAACTGAAAGCGTTCACCTGGCTCCGCTAATGTTGATTCCGGGACCTCATCAACTGGGGTGAAAAACACAGTAACTTCCCCTTCACTTTGTCTTACCTTTCTCTTTTTATAAACACCTTTGTCCTTTGTCTTTTCAGCTCTCCATCTATTCCTCACAGGAATCTCACTGCCGGCTGATTGGTCATTCAGTATGAGTGAGCATGATTGTTCTTAACTGGAAAAGAGAGAACACTTCCACTGATGAGGGGAAGGGTACCTCCCTCTGGGAATCAAACCACTTGATGCAGTGGCTTTCGAATGACTCGCGCACACACACATGCACGCGCACGCACACACACACATAGATAGACACCCACACATGCGCTCATTCTCATTCTTCTCCCTCCAATCTTTTCTCTCTCTCTTTTTTCTCCTTCCTCTGTCTGTTTGTTGTGCTCCACCTCCCTGGGCTCTTAGAGTGCATTAATCAGTCGACCACAGCACCACATTATTACTCATCTGGTCAGGAGATAAGAGAGGAAGAAGAGAGACAGAGGAGAGAGTGCATAACAAGGCTAGAATGCAATGACAGAAAGATAAAAACAGGAGAAGAAAAGAGGCTGAGTTGCAGAGGAGGAAGCTGCTCTGTATTCCATTCCATCTTTAAATATCTTTCCTTACCTCGAGAACTCGTCTCTCCATCCATTCATCCATCCATCCATCCACTCATTCAGCCAGCAACCAACCATGCATCATTATTCACCTATTTAGATACCTAACCCCACCCTCCCACCTAATCAAGCATCCATCTTTCTATCCATCTTTCCATTTCCCCTATCGCCCCACTCCCCATCTTCGATCCATCTCTCCATCCTCTCCATCTCTCTGTCTACACCTGTCTCTATCTTTATTTCTTTCCTCATTTATCTGTATCATATTTTTTCTCCCTTACTGAAATCATGCTGGCCCAGAAAGAAAATAGACAGGGGGGAAAAGTGAGAGATGTGGAGCTGTTTTTTGCTGCTCGGCAACAGGGTGAGGTTTTCAAACTTGAGGAAAAAGAGACGAGCTCACAGCCTTGTCCTCTTTTACCTCTGTCCAACAAGACAAAGAGTCTACAACCATCTCTGAGACAAACTGCAGCAATTTGAGCTAAATGCCAACGTCAGCATGCTAATGTGCTTACGATAACGATGCTAACATGCTGATGCGAGAAAGGTATATTTACAATGTTCACCACTTACATTTGTGAATTAGCACTAAATGCAAAGTACAGCTGAGGCTGGTGGCCATATCAACAGTTTTGCAGGTATTTGGTCATAAACATCAAACACTATTCTCAGTTATTGTTTCATTTTAGTTCAGTGCAGTGGAGTAAAGTGCCAAGACAATATAGCAAATATTATGCAGTGAAAAAGTGATGTCAATTTTTTTTCTGAGATTTTGCACCACAGATAAAGGTATAATCCAATCATATAGACTGCCACAGTCTACTCTGAGTCTGTAAGATCTAGCCTTAAGTTTGAGGCGAAACACTGATGCTTTTAACTAAGTGCTAATATGGTCATAGTGGCAATGCTATAGCTTTTACCATGTTCATCTTAGTTTAACCTGTTACCATGCTAAAATCAGCTAATTAACACTAACACAAAACAACAACATCATTATTTCTGGAGGTGTTTAGTCATAAACCAAAGTATTGGACAAACTGAAGAAACAAACTGAAGAAAAATTAAGGGATCACTAAGTCAATTTATTTATCTTGAGGGAAGCATAAATGTGTCTGCCAAATTTTGTGGTGATCTTTACAGCGTTTGTCAAGACACTTGACTAAAAATCCCAGACTATCAGCCTATAGTAGATCCATTTAACAGTTTTGATGATATTTCACTAAGACCAAAATGTCAAACTGCCGGTGGTGTTAAGATCAAAAGTCAGGGGATCACTTCCTCATCTAGGGACCATGAATATCTGTACAATATATCATGATGTCATAGTTGTTTAGACCTTTCAGTCAGGATCTGAGTGTTGAACTGACTGACTAATAGACAGATGCTGCCATCCATAGAATCATGCAGCTAGAATGGCAGAAAATGTACATACATAAGTACTTACAGGGGCATGCTTACCAATTTTAATTAAGGTTATCAAATAACTGATTAAAAAGGGGAAGACTAAGTGAAACTGGTCACAAAAAGGTTTATAGTAAAAGCTTTAGAGTACAAAGAATGTCACGTCTTGCAGATGTCTATGAAGCAAATGATTCACTGCCAACACTATCTAAAGGTTATTGTGCAGGCAGCGAGCAATCAAACTATAGCCCTCCCAAGTTTTATGGCCACCTTATAGCGCTTCAACCCATGCTGTGATATGTGTGTCCGATCCATGCACATGCACCACATTTCACATTACCTAACAAGCCTTTAGGTAGGCTCCCCACGCCTGAGGTGCACAGGGTTAATGCAAGCAACTTAAAACTATACACGCACCCGGGGACACACATATATGCCACATCCAGGCTAGGAAGCATACAATTATCAACATGAAGGCTTAGTGAGCTCATGTAACACAGGTTTTGATATTCAGATGTACTTTTAGCACTGCCACGCTTATACATTCATGAATAAGAGGAGAGAGAATGGAAAACAGCGGCAAGCAGAAAGACTGACATTTACATTTCATTAATTTGACTGACGCTCTCATTCTGAGCAACTTAATTGGGGTGCAACAGTAGAATTTGCAAAATCCTATCAAGAGGCAAGAATTATAATAAAGTGTTATGAAATAAAGACAGACAGGATAGTTGAGAAGAAATTGCAGAATGTAGGAGAGGATGGGAGACGTAAGGACAAATCCAATGGGAACCACTGGAACCACAGCTGGACTAGGAATACGAATGGCCAGCGGTGGCAGAAAAGCAGAGCAGGCTGGTGTGTGTGTGTGTGTGTGTGTGTGTAGACCTGGACAGTGGCCCTGTGATGAGCAATGTGTGGATCCCTTTGCAGCCTTGTTTGCCAGCAGCAGGATTTTGTATTCAATACAAGCAGCCAGTGAGAGGGACTGTATGAGGGGGATAACATGGGAGGGTCTGGGGAGGTTGAAGACACGGAATGCTGCAGCGTTCTGGATGAGTTGTAGGGGCTGGAAGGAGTGTGGCCGCTGAGGGAGTCGCAGCAGCCCAGACAGGAGATGACTAAACTTGAGCGAGGAGCTGGACACAGTGTCCAGCGGGGAAAGGTCTGATGTTGTATTTGTAGTACCACACTGTGGCTGCACTGTGGGTTTAGAGTTGTACTTAATTCTTGACATTCTGGTTGGCAGTCACCATTGTCTTGTCAGCAGTGATGAAGGGGTCTTGTAGAGGGCAAGATGTGTCCAAGGAGAGAGGAAACATGAATATTGTTGAGGCTGAAATTGAGGTGGTGGGCTGACATTCAGCTGGTGAAGTCAAGGAATATATGACACTCCATGAAAAGCATAAAAATAGTGTGGTAGATATTAAATTTAGTGAAGGGATCCTAAATTTAAGGTGACAGACTAAAATACAATTAATTAATATACTTAAAAAGCTGTGATATTAAATCTCTTTCTTTCCCCCAAGCATTTCTTTTTGTATTACCCTGCCTGGGCTGTAAATAGAACATGTATTTGTGTACAAATTAGAGCTCCCCCTTCAACCCACAGCTCAAATAAAATGCATGAGAGGAAATTAATAAATAACAAATTGCCTTCAGGATATCATTGCATTCAACACTTCCTGTCTTGAACACACAGAAATAGTCGCTGGCCCCAGGGATAAACTTGACATATTTTGTTTTTCTAAAATTAATGATTTCCCACACACAGACACAGCTAATAATGCTTCGCCAGACGGTGATTGAGAGGAAACTGCCAGAATGCCCTGTTCTCCAGTTTACATTTTGTTTCTTTATTTTTACTCGGCTTTGAACTCCACCTACTCCCCTGCTGCTGACGAATCCCGAGAGAGACGGTAAGCGGCAACGCAAGATGGTCATGATTGTCTCCTCACTGTTTTTGAGTGATGTCATAAGTGCTGTTTATTTGATAAGTGAGCTGATGTGTGCTGATGTGTGCATGTGTGTGTTTGCACATGTTTATCCATGGCAGAAACTGTTTGCATATGTGGTTTCAAAATTCAGCTTTTCTGTCTTTAAATATGAATCCATCTGTTTCTATTTTTAATGGAACAAAAAAATCTTTAAACTCCACTTACTGTGATAAATTGGAGAAGAAAACTTGCTGCAGCTCTAAGGCAAAATCTGGTACAACTGTACACTGTAGTGACGCTTGTGTTCTGTTGGATCTGTACTCCAGCACATTATATCTGTCATGAAAACAATGACCATGAGGTTTAACTGAAACTTTAAGGGTATATAATATCTACACAGTTCATCAATATCACATAAAGATTGTGAAGATATTGTAACCCTTTATATACATAGTGTCCCAATTTTAGGGGACTGAAACTAATTACACAAATAACAAAAAAAAAGGCTTAAAGCAGCTATAAGCTATCAATGTAACAAATGACAGCTCAATGTTTTTGACAAACATCCAGGCAAACACATTCTTTGGGAAAGACTCTGACTGTTTACCATCTCCTTTGTTGCATAAAGGTCGCATTATGTCTTGCATTGGCACTGAATGATGCCATTTGATTTAAAACATGAGGTGCAGCATTGTAAAAAAAAAAAAAGAATCAATTTTACAGGGTGTCTACACAGAGTGCATTTCAGCTGTCTTATTTAGTCTTCCATCTCATGTGTGTCTAATGGAGCAGATACGCTCCTGTTTTAATAAATCCAGCTGTCTACACAGGCCGTGTTATGGCTTGCATATTGGATCCTGACTGTAAGTATAAAAGTTATTATGTTTAAAATTTGGATAGAAATGATTTGCATTCAGTGACAGTGTAATGTCTACAACTCACAGATAACACCTGTATCTCCATCTGCCAAGCTGTACTACAATCATCTTAACTACTTGCTTATTTTAGGAGCTGTTCTCCTTCAGCCTGGTCTTCAGCAAATGAGACACATGCTCAGTTAGTATGAGGTCACGTGACTGTACCTCTGCTATGTATAAAAAACCACCAACCATGATTTCCCAAAAATGAATGCAAACACCCTTAAAGCTTTTACTGTTCGCCATTTTATTTGAGTGTCTGTATTATGGGTGTGTAAATTGATCCACTGTATAGTGACCCCACAATTTCCACAATAGAATGAGAAAAGTACTTTCTGCTATCCCATAAAGGTCCTAGAGTCATTAGAGTACATTTTCTGGTGACCAGGAGTACCTGTACAAAAATTTGTGCCAATCTATCAAGTAGATGTTCAGATATTTTACTGTATAAGTAAAAACTTTGAACTGTTGTTGGTGCTAGAGGAAAGGACAGGGTATCTCCTAAGTCATTAGGATTCATCCTCTGGGGACTATGAATGTCTATATAAAATTTAATGGCAATGAGTTGAATAGCTGTCAAGACCTTTTTCTAAAAGCCAAAAGTGTCAGCCTACTGAAGGCAGTATTGAAGAGGTAAAAGTGATGGGCCCTCCAAAGACACTAGTAGTTGTCCTCTGGAGATCATGAACATCTGTACAGAATTTCACAGACATTCATCAAATAGCTGTTCATATATCTCAATCTAGATCAGTCTATTATGACTAAAAGTGCTAAACTACAGACTTTAAGACTGCATTGTTCATGCTTGTCTCAACACTGTTAACTTCAGTTCAAGCTAAAACATGTTTAATGAGCATTTGCATTTGCATCCATGTCATTAAAGATGTGAGTAGGTTGAAAAGGCAAAGAAACAATTGTGTATACATGTGTTCCTGATGCACGGTGATCCTCACAAGAATAATCAGTGATTAACCATTGATGCTTCTACAATGACACTTCATACATTATGAATTATTGGTTCTGCATCTTTCATTGCCCGGTCAGTGTTATGGACAAAAAATATTCCCAACACTAGTGCTCTAACACCTACACAAACTGTATATCTCTATTCAGCTTTTTACCGTCTCTCTGGTATGTATCTGTATCTCTGCCAAGTCTCTCCTCTCTCTTTATCTCTCCTCTCTCTCTCCCACACACACAATATTACATTTGTTGCACTTACCACCTATTATTATTACCAATTCCCATCTCACCCAACCCACACACACACACACACACACACACACATACTGAGTGACCTTACCCTGGGGAAGGACCAAGTTTAATTGTTCATCAGCACTTCCTGTGCAATCCCAGGCAGTGGAACTAAAGGCGGAGAGGAGGAGAGGGAGCAGAAACGAGGAGGAGGTAGAGAAGTTAGCTCCCGGGAGGATACCAAACACGAGAGAAGAGGAGAGGAGAGAAAACAAAACTAAGGCATGTGCTTAATTGTTTCGGAAGCAGATGGACAAACAGTCAGGCAAACACATTCTCTAACTTAATCAACTCCAGCATGATGAGCATCCTGAGAATAAGCCCCGTAGCGTCATGAGTAATTGTTCTGGCGTGTCTAGTTAGATTCCAGTCATGGTAGTATTGATATATTGTTAACAATATGGTGAGTAACTGGAGAATGATGCGCTATTTAAACCTTCGTAAATCACAGTGAAACATTAAACCACTGCTTTAATGGTAAATATATTGGTCCCTCAGCTCTTTTGTACCATGTATGCTGACTAATCATCTGCTGACCAAATAGGCTATGATGTGTGAAGTGATATTCACTGATTTATTTCCATCTTCCTTTCTTTTCTCTCCTTCTCTCCCTTTTCTTTTCTCTCCTCAGAAGTTGTCTTACTGCTGTTTTCTTCTCTCACTTTCATTTTCTATGCACCTCATCCTCTCTCGCTCTCTCTTGCTCTCTCCCTCTTTTTCCTCTCCCTCTCTCTAGAATTGTGACTAGATGGGGTGGCAGATAGTGATGAGCCAGCAGTGGCCATGCTCTGCTGCTTTAGCTAATGGAACTCTCCTGTCTCTACAAGGCCTCACAATGTAGTCCAGGACCAGGGCCTTATCTCATCATCTGTGTGTGTGTGTGTGTGTGTGTGTGTGTGTGAGTGAGTGTGTAGGTGTGTGCATGTACATGGCTAGCACCTTTCAGCATGTACTGGCTCACAGCAAACAGATGAAGCCTAGACATAAGTTAAAACATAAGTAGAAGTCAAATGGTTTTTAGCAAACAACTGGAAAGCATTTGGGATTCTTCTTAAAGGATTATTCCAGCCCAAAAACCTAGGTCATAGATTTAGCCATTGTTCCTATCAGTCATATTAATACTATAGTTACTCAGTATGAGTTAATTGCTGAGAAAATGAAGAATCAACACAAGCACTGAAACAATGACAACATCTTTTATACAAACCTCCAGATTAGCCAAACTTACCTGGAACAGAAAAAATATTACCCAAAGGCTCCTTGACCTTGACTACACATTTAATAGTGTAGCCTACAAACACACAGTTTTCCTGAGCAGTGAGGGATTGTTATTGATGTTGCACTATTACAACAGCTTTATCTCCAAGTTCATGGATTGAGATTGGAGCAGATCTTGGTGGAGTGCTCCGCAGGAGGGGTCTGAGTGTGGTGTTATGGTGGTGGTGGGTTTCTGCAATACAAGGTAAGGAAGAAACAGAAGGCTGGATGGTAAAAACAAGCTTAGGTCAGTGTCATTTCTTGAACTTCTGTAACTTTCAGTGGTTTTGATGCTGCTGGCTTGTTTACAGCTTGTCTGATTATCTGACCATATATTTTGTCCCACCTCAGATGTTGCTGTAGTGATGTCCTTGTATTCCCATATTTCAGCAGTTACTTTGGTGTGTACTTTTGTTTGCATAACCAATAGAAAAAATGCCCCAAGTAGTAATAAACTTTGAATTTGAGTCAGAATTTTATAAGCATGTAAATGGAGACAGCAGCAGTGACATTATGGCACAACAAGACAGCAGTTTAATGTTGGGTAATGCCTACTTAAAGCTGCATGAATTGATTTTTGGTTGGTGGCAATAGAACATGGTTAAACACATTATTGCCTTATAAAGTTGTTATGGTTGAGTTTCTGGTCACCTGATGTATGTTAATATGTAATGCGATATTCACACTCTTTGAAGCTCTTTTTGCCATCTTTTTGGTAGTATCAGATTCTTTAGCTGCTAAAATGTTTCACTTTGTTTCTAACTTTGTATGCCCGGTACACACTGAACCAAAATATTAAAGTCAAGGGTCCTGAACCCAAACAGCTGAAAGATGCTAAAACTCTCTGTTGGGCTGAGGGGAACTGTAGAGTTGTATGATAATTCTTTGTTTGTCACTGCAAGAGGCTCCTTTCATAAATGACACAGTCTTGACTCACTGCTAAAATGGAAATATTAACTATTGCAGCTTTAATCAACTGTCCACTTAAAACACATTCGTGTCTGGCCTTGTTAGGTGGGCATAGTGACAGCTGACCCAGAGCTAGCCATTTACAACCTGAGGACTAAAAGTTACAGATCATACTGTATGTCTAATTTGGCAACATTTAAGACTAATTACTGAATAAAACAGTTCTGATAAAGTATTACTCTCTTTATGCTTTGCAGCGTATGTAACGTGGTTTCATCTCTAAAAGTTAGGTCTAAATTAAAAAAAAAAGCTAAGACAAATGAGTCTTAATAAAGGTATCAGGAAAACCAAAAGATGCGTGAATTCCTTACAGTATACACACTTGTTTTGTTGACCTTTCATGAGACCCAGCAACTGCAACTTTAGCACACACTTAGACAAGTAATAAATAGTAAGGTGAGACAAGGTCAGAGTTACAGCACTTTGATAAAAAATGTAGTGAGTATTCCTGACAAGCGCTACAACAGGTGCTACAGAGAAAAGAGAGAATTTTTTTTCACTCATCATTTTTTCACATTCATCAATTTTTCACAGTTTGCCACTCTATAGGTGAATGTCCCTATGGCCCATATCTGGGGCAGGTGGGGTGCCTGTGCGCGCACTGATGTGTGAAAGTATGAACGACTGATTCTATGTGAATGTGCGAATGTGCTAAAGACTGAAAGGGCAGTTGTTTGCGTAGTGAGTGTTGGTGTTGTAATCTCATTCAGTGCATTCTTTGTTTTAATTCACGTCCTTGCTTCGCTCAAGGCTGTATGCAAATGCACGCTTACCAAAACAAATAATCTAAGAGTGAAACTGATCCCCATACAGTACATTAATAAATGTATGGAAACAGCAGCACAGGTTGTTGTTGTGCATGAAACTCTTTCCCCTCATCTGCCTTTGTCTATTTCCTCACCCCCTACAGTGAACAGACGCAACTGCCCTGTGGCCTTATTAATGCAGTTAAATATGTTTAACTGTGTGTGTATTTGTGTGAGTGTGTCTGCCTCTGAAGTGTTTGTATCTGTTGTTATATCCATTTGTAGGGGAGCTTTCTGCATATAAAACACTTGAATGTGCATTTTTGGTGTAGTCACTCTTACAGTAATGAATGAGCTGCTTTATGATGCTAAGAGGAGAGAAGAGTGGAAAAGAGATCAAGAGAGGATCCAGCCAGTGCTAAACCCAGTTGAAAGGTCAATGGATGTTTAGATGGGTTTATTGACTTGGTTTTGCACTACAGTAGACTGAAATGTGTGAATGTGTACGCAAGCACGCACACGTCCATGTACAGTCTGAGTATATATGTGTGTGTTTGAGTATTAATATATATGGATTGTCCCGGTCACAACCAGTACAGCGTGTGACCAGAGACAGGAAGTCATATCTAAACAGAACTTCCACAGGAAGAAAGAAACTGATGGAGCTGAAAACACTTTTCACTGTAATCCTCCCAGCATGAAATACAAGCACATCACAGTCACAATCTCTGCTATGGATGGAATGATCAAAGCTTAAGACATTCACATGCACTGAAGACACACATAGTGTTACATCACACACATACACACACACACAAATTCCCTGCTTAACTGCTAAAGCATGAGCTAATTATTAATTAAACCAAACGTCTGTTAAATCTGTTCAAGTACTTTGGTCCTCATTAACTCAAACAAAGGCCTTTCATTACAGGATCAGCCCTCTCAGGTATGAACACACACGTTTATACAGACACACACACAGAGTGTCTGCAACACATACTAACAGAATAAAGTAGTGTATGTCCTCAGTTAGATTGTTCTGTTGTTTGTTTTATTGGCTGGTAAGTCCCCATGGAAACTGATGGTTTGTGAATCACTGTGGGGGATTGTGCTCACGCTATTGTTTAGTGTTCTTTTAGTTCATGTTGCTACCTTTTACATTTGGTGTCAGGATACATGTGAAATATTTCCAGTTTGAAATATTGGCTTTGCCCCATCTAGCGCAAACCAAAACAACCAGAGATCGGTTGTCCCTACCCTCTTATATGACCGATAGGAACTGAAATAGGACCCCTATTGTGGCAGAAATTTGGTCACCATGGTTACAGTAATAAAGACATGGAGTGTACCAGCAGCAGCATAGCAGACCCTCCTCACCATGGTTACAATAACAACCATGCAGTTAAGTTTATGAAATGGTCATGGTTTAGACACAAAAACTATTTGGTTAAGTTTAGGAACTGATAGTGGTTTGGGTTCCTCAAGATCAGTGGACCTTCATTTTCATGGTAACAATGTGGTTAAGGTTTTGAAACAGTCAGAATAAAAGAAATGGTTTCGGGGGTGCCCCCATACATGAATGGTTAGTGCCCTGAGCAGGCGGACCCCAGTTCGACTCTCAATCCGGCCGGACCTTTGCTGCATGTCATTCCCCTACTCTCTCTCTCCCCGTTTCCTGTCTCTCTCCACTGCACTGCATCTAATCAAGGCTAAAAAGTCTGAAAAATAACAACAAAAAAGGAAAAAGAAAAAAGAAATGGTTTCACATGAGAACTGAGCAGCAGTCTACTGTGTGAATTCTTGTGTTTTGCTGACCCATCCATCCACCCCAACCTCCTCCTATCCTCCTAACACAGACTTTCTTGCCCTTAAGAGGACAGTCTCCATATTTTTACATCCCATTGTGTGTTTCCATTGAGTTTTTATCACACCACCTCTAAAATTCACCTTGTGTTCAGTCACAACACATTTTGAGACTAATGATACGATTCACATTATACACATCAATACACATGTAAGTGTTAGGTTATAATGTTACTTTAAAGCCTCCCCAATCAATTTTTTTATATTAACAACGACTGTGTGTAACATGAAAGGGGTCACTGCAGAGAATTATCACCCAACTCTGCAGCTCACCTAACCTCAAACCCAACTCCAAATAAATGCTAATGTTGCTCTGTATCTGCAGGGTAAAAAGGCATCTATTTGCTAACACATACACCAAAACAACTTTATCAGTGGTTTTAAAGTTAAGAGCTTGTTCTGCTTCCCCCAAGTGGCCAAAAATAACAATAATAGTACTTTAAATAACAGGTTTGAACTTTGCAAAACTTGATGCGTGAAATAATGCAATTTGGAATGTTAAAAAAAAGAAATTAGCTAAAGAAGATGTTACAGTCACAGGTTGAAAGTAGGTCTTTTCTTGTTTCAAATAAGAAATACTAGGCAGCCATATAGGCATAAGTTATGGCTAACATGGCCTCAGCTCTTCTGGCAGTGTTTTCCACAAGATTTCTGAACCTGGCTGTTGCTCTCATTTAGCCACAAGAATGTTAGTGAGGTCAGGCACTGATTCTGGATGATAAGGCCAGATGAGGCTCACATTTGACATTTCAGTTCAGCCCACTAGTGTTTGATGGGGTTGAGGTTGCAGCTCTCAAGTCCTTTTACGCTAAAGTCAGAAACCATATCTTTATCAATCTAAAACATCATTATATGCTGCAGCATTAAGAGTTCCCATACAATGAGGGGCCTAGCCCAAAATGAGAATCACACATTTTCAGTGACATTTAGTGACATCTGTCCACAGTGTTGTCTCTGAGTGACCTACATTACAAAGATAAATGTAACCTGGTTAAAAATGTGTTAAAAAGGTTTATCATAAATATGGTTAAAAAGGTAAAATGTAATAAATAGGTTTAAAATGATAAGATGTTATAAATGTGTTCTATTTTGAAAAGTTCATTGTATTGCGAGGAAGTCGCATTCGGGGTGCAGAAGTGTACTGGTCATTCATTGGTGGCTGGTATCAGAGATGTGCAGAGAGAGAGAGGAAGTAAGAGCTGGAGTTACGTTCGCGGTGGTTGACTGAAAAAGTCGCTACAAAAAGAGTCCGTGAAAACTTTATGCAAACGAGTGTGTAGTGTGTGTCTTAGATTATCTACTCGACAGTCTTTACCAAGACATTCCTTCTACATATTTTCTGTGAGCAGCGGGAGATATATCAACCCGAAGTTTGTCCTGTAGTTGTTCACGTGTTTGTATTAGTTTCGCGTGTGTATACTAGCGCATTAGCTACCGTGTTTATTTTGTTAGCATTCATTAGCAAAGTGAATGGACTTTTAGCCTATAGCTAACCCAGCTTGCACTAAAGGCTTATGTTCATCGTTTTCGACACGGAAACCTTGAGGATTTATTAGGACTGCGCTAGAGCTATCAAGCTAGTGCTCAAAGCTCTTGGACTACGCGGGAGAGACCACGCCGCCATCTCTGGACCCTGCTCCACCTTGATCTTCACCGGACACTGACAGACTGGTAACATCAGAGGCTGCAGAGAAGAACGCCATCCCCGGATACCTGCTTGCTGTCCTGTCCTTCACCTGAGGACGAGGGATTAGTGAAGTTGCAGATTGGACTCTGAACTGAACTAAGGTACCACACGTTTTGTTTGATTGCTCTCTGAGTGAAACAGCCAATAATTTTGGGCCACTCCGCTCCCAAGCGCCTGCATCGGGGTTTGTTTATTTTGATATATTATGCCGGCTTGTGTGTGTGCGCGCGTTTGAGTGTGGGCCCACTGAATTTGGTGTTTATTTGAACTGAGAGTAACTTGCATTACTGTTACATTGGTAACCTGATTCAGGTTATTTCAATTTAAAGGGAAAGTGTTTCAGTGAAGCTAAACTTGATTTCAGCTGTTTATTTCATATGTTTTCAAAAGTAAAGAGGAACTTTTTTTTTTTTTTAAATCAGTATTTGTGTGATGTTTGATTTTTCTTTTGGTTAAGGTATTTAGGCATAATAGATAAATATTGGTGGTTGATCATACAGTGATACATTTGATTCCTTGCCACACTGCAGATCTATTGGTTTAAGGTGTATAGTTTTGCTAAAAGGGATTTAGTTAACCTGGCCAAATAGCAGTGAGAATACAGTTCATAAGAGAATAAATAAAGGACCCAAGACAGGTTAAGTGTATTTTGGTAGAAGAGAAACCTAATTATTTATTACACTAACCTAAACTAACTGATTTAAAAAGAACTCAGGGCCCTTCTCTAATATATATAGGGATAAGTGGGCTACATAAATGAAGCTGATTACAGTTGCCTTAAAAGCAAAAACTTGAAAGCAGGCAATAATAAAAAATATTCTATACCCTTACTTTCTGATTTCACATTCATTCTTACCATATCTTTACCACTGCCTCTCCTTTTTCTTTACAGCACAGATTTCATATTGTGATGGTTTATCTCTTAAGCTTGCCTTGTATTTCTACAAGAGATGTGAAGCATGTGAGGCCACTGGAACCACAGCCGAGCAGCACTCAGGCCATTTTACAACTCATACACAAGTTAATGGTAATTCCCCACTTGAGAAAGGCAGCAATGACAATATGCTCTCAATGCATGTGGAAATCCAGTTTATCAGGTAGCACATTATGCAACACTGTGATTACAGGATTTTAAACAGATTCATTTTACCCATGTTTTACCTCCTTAATTTCAGACGCATAAACAAAGTAAAGGCAACTATTATCATATTATTTTAAATATAAGAGTTGCTGCATTTAAGCTGAACTCCATCACACAGCACTGTGATATGGAACAGCAGAGTCATTTATTAGCAGCATGGCTCAAAGTAAACAAATATGAGAAAAAGTTATGCTGTTTCCCTTCATTCATCTGAAGTTTTATTTTCATCCATTTCTGCTGTCTTTGATTTTTTGAGTTCCATGGGTGCACTTGTATGAAACTTGTTTACTTTCTCACATTGCCTGCAGCACTCCACTTCCATCTAGACCTACTTCTACATGTTGATAAGTGGGTAGTTCTTTTTTTGTTTTTTTTGTTCTGGAGCTGACAGGGTTATTTGCAATGGAACTTTCATTTCGGCGGGTTCTCTAAACACTGAGCTTGATACATACTGTTTGAATTTGCCTGGGAGTAATAGTACACAAATATTTTAATTAGGTTTTTTTTTAGTCTATGTTTGATTGACAGACAGATAAATATGGGGCTTCAGGCAAAAGAAAAGAAAGTGTGCATCTGAGAGAGAAAGGGGGGTTTTAGAGAGAGAGGAACACAGAGAAAATTTCCAGGTAGATAATAAACTGATGAAAGTAGCGTTAAAGTGTAACCTATGAATTATACATGCCTTTGATTTGGAACTACTGTTACCTCTGCAGTAAGTATCTAATTTCGATAATAGACCACTGCCATAATTACTATATGTACATTTGATTAATCAAATCAAAAATATTTGTCACATTATTTTCCAAGACATCTATAGAATCCACTCATGAAAGCAAGCATCAACAAAGAAATATTTAGCTTGACAGTAGATGTATTTTTTCCACTTGTTTCCTAAACTGAGTTGAGGAAGATGTATAATTTGGGGTGGTTAAATTACATATATCTGTAGTTTATCTAAAAAATAACAATATCAAGCCAAGTGAGAAAAGAGAGAATTTAATTAAAATGCCTCTCAAGACACATTTTCAGTATCAGCATCTTTTATGTGTTTATGTTTTTGTTAGCTGGTTAGCATTTTAGCTTGTAACTGTAATAGAAATTAAAGTCCATGTAAAGGAAATTCAGAGATTTGTCTCTAAACACATTATTTTAGTTAGAAAATAGCTTCTGAAAACACACGAAAAGGCAGCAAACTCTGTATTATTGCATTGTGAAGTTAAACTGTTTCAGAGTTTTCCATCGGTTTAATTCTCAGGATTTTATGGGCGGGTCTGAAATGGTGGCTCGATGACGCACTGGAGGCACCATTCAGCATAACCACTCCCCTAACACTGTAACCGCTATCAATAGCAGCGCTGCATTAGCATCAGCATTCCTCCTGTTCGACTGCAAGCTTATGAAGGTTTTTCTAGCTAGCTATGCCGTTGTCCCGCAAATACATCATCCCTGGATGCAAGAGTTTGCAGAACAGCTCGGTACTTGCTTTATTTAAATTTTCAAAGTCATTAAGAGGAGGTGGATTAATTTAGTAAAGAGCCACAATGAGGGAGAGCTGGAGAACACCACCAACAGCCATATCTGCAGAGACCGATTCACACACTTTGATCGGAGACAATGGGAATTCACCGATAATCCACTGTCACTTTTGAATTGGGCTGAACTGACTCGATTAATCGCATATCAATATTTGACACAAGAAGCAGCATTTTGGTAGATGACTCAATCAATGAATAGACATATACATATGTTTAAACAACAAAACATGTTTATTTATTCATTTTTGTAAACTTCCGAAAGTGGTCTACAGTCCACTGCAATTCATTTTGCCAGTGAGTTTGTTAATTAGTCAGACATGGACTCGTCTTGGCTCTGAAACCTGTCATCTGGTTGAGTGTGGGTTGGCAACACTGCTTGCTCATACTAGGACTAACGTTAGCGTTAGCTCTGGTGTCCGTGCTCGCTGCTACACGTTTATCATTGAGGTGATACCAGAGACTTGAATTGCTTCGGTGATATGCAAATTCTTTGTTGGAGAATTTGTACACAACCGTGTTCTTATCTACGCTTCCATCTGACAGTTTTTTAAACAGAAACTTTCCATCCACCGCTTTGCCGCTTTCCACATGGGGCTTTGTCGTCTAACGTCACTCAACACATCTGGTGCATTATGGTATGATCGGTATGACAGGAACTGAAAGGAACTTTCTCAGGTGCACTGAGAAACGTTTCTGTGTTGTCTGGAGTGTAACAATAAAGTACGATTAAATGTGTACATTTTTTGTCGTTAAAGTGCCAGCCCTACTAATCTTATATATTTGCAGATTTTCTTAACCATTCAAATTTAGCTAGGTGGTTAATAGCACATTTTTCAGTGGTGTGACTAACTCAGAACGCATTACTATAACTGATTTACACAGACTTAAGACATAAAATACACCGTAGACAAAATTATTGACATCTTTTTCTCACTTTTAACTTTCACTAATATTTGGTTGCAGAAACTTTGGCAACAATGACCGTTTTTAAACCTTTCTTGTAGCCATCTAGAGGCTTCCAGCACCAGTCACTCTTCTTCTGATATGCTTTCAATCTCTTTCAAGTATGCAGGAGTCCTTTTGCCATGGCAGATTTCAGCTGTCTCCAAAGGTTTTCAGTAGGATTTAGGTCAGGACTCATTACTGGCCAGTTTAAAACAAAAATCTTTACCTCAAACCCAGATTTTTTCGGTAACACTTGTCACTCTAAAACGCTTTGGTAATCATCTGATTTTGTCATTCCTTTGATACATTCGGTACCTCCAGTACCAGAAGCAGCAAAACAGTCCCACAGCATGATAGCGCATCCACCATGTTTTGCTGTGGGTAAGGTATTCTTCTCCTTATGAGCTTCATTTCATCACCTATTAGCAAACTGATGTACTGCTTTCCCAAAGAGGTCTGCTTTGTTTTCATCTGTCCACAGAACATTATCCCAGAACAACTGTGGCTTATCCAATGAAAGTTTTTGAAAACATTAGTCTTGCCTAATGGCATAAAAGCCTTTCTTTCAATAGTGGTTTCCTTTCCATGCAGCCCTACTTGGTATAGCGTGTGGTGTATGGTAAAGGCTGAAAACACCACTCTAGATTGCTCCAGGTCAGCCTGAAGCTCTTTAGATGTCTTGTGTGGTGTATTTTCCACAATCTGCACCAACCTTCACAGACTTCTCTCACTGGGTTTCTTCTTCGTGTCAGGTCCTGGAAGCCTTTTGCCGTCTTCAAGACTGAGAAATTTCTTGATAACCAAACAAACTGCTGAAACAGGGATTTCAAGACCTTTGCATTAAAGCCTCTGGCATTTATTTATTTTTTGATAAAAGTATTTCTGATGCTCTCAGACAGCAATCTTGTCTTTATTACTGTGAGAAAGAAACCAGTAATCAGCCCCTTTTTATGCGGTAAAACCATCATTGATTGGTTTATTCAGGTCATGTGAACACTGACAGTTAAGCACAGATGAGTCTTATTTGTTTTTATTTTGTTTGAAGATCTAATTAAAATGAATCTAAAGGCTGCCAGTAGTTGTGTTTTTTACTTCACAATATGACAGCATTTTTGTTGTCATTGTTTTTCTACACCTTTGGACATTTTATTGAATATTCAAAATTGGTTCACAAATTTCTGAGGATATTCTAAATTACATAATGTATTTAAAATTCAGGGGTGCCTGTAATTTTGACCAGGACTGTAGTTCCAATGCTGAATATCCCAAGATGTAAAGGTTTCACACTCACAGTGCTTCAGTACAAAGTTGACTTATCTTAATTTCACCACTTAACTCTGACCGGGTAAACATGACAATGTTTCAGCCTAGTGGCTGTCATCACAGCACACTCATGATGTGCCTTATGGGTCTTTGATCACTTGGTAAATACTATTAGCTTTTACAAAAACATTCAGTGTTCCTTAAATTCATTGCAATAATGCTCAGAGACATTCTAACAACAGATGGATTGAAGAAAATTAGCTAATGAGTGTGAGTATTGACTTATTTGTAATGCCAGTATTTTTCAGTTTACGTGCTTGTTTGTGTTATTTTTCTTTGCAGGGCCTCAGTTGGGCTAAATGTACATTTTTGTCATATTGTGATACTGTAACTGCTCAGATTAAGAAAACAAGTTTGAAGATTTATCATTTGTCTCCCTAAAAAAGCAAACATTAATGCTTTTGAAAATGAAATTGTTCTGTTAGGCTAAAAGAAAAAAAACAGGAAAAGAGGAAGATATAAAGCAACAAACACCCCAGTATTGGTTTTTGTGTGTTTTTTATCCCCTAGGCTTTTGCCTGTGGCTTTCTCTGCAGTGATTTACAGCATTAACATTCTAATCCTTACGATTTTCATAAGATCAGACTCCGGTTTTTGATACTGTTTAAGGTCAGCATTTTTGTGAAATACCAATCTAATGTATTTATATTCAGTAATTATGTCTCTATATAGTAGTTTCTATTGGTAGATCATATTAGAGTCTGTCATTCCTCTACTGGATTCAGACTGCCTACCCATATGAGAGTGATATTAAGTTGCTGCTAATGCAAACATTTGCAAATGCTGCTGCTTTGAAATTAAAATTGTTAAACTGGTGAAACATAGGGTATCGCTTCACGTCAAGCAGCATCAGGAAATGTAATGCGCATTGATCAGCATCAGTTATCAAAAATGCAGTAATTTTTCTTATGTTTCATTTGCACTGGACTTTGCACTGGACTGTTTTTTTTTTATTAGCAGTGTTTTTATTATTGTTCCCAGTATTTATTGCATGCCTTCGACCTTTTATCTTAAGTCTGTTGATGCTGCTGGAACTGTGAATTTCCCCGGATTAATAAAGTATCTATCTATCTATCTATCTATCTATCTATCTATCTATCTATCTATTTATCTATCTTTTGTCAGTGGATCAGTTTTGAATGTTGAATGAAGTCAGACCAACACCTTACATCATAGCTGGCTGCCGCTGGTGTGACAATGTATGAATGAACTAGTCCCCTAAATGAAACAATCGAACAGGTCGCTTGTCCTACCTTTGGATTTAATGTAGAATTATTTCAGAGAAAAGAGACCGGGTCAGTGCTGGCTGGATTTCAAAAGATCTTTCAAAACCAGAGGGTTTAGGTTTGGGGTGTCAAACTCAAATACACAGTGGGCCGAAATTAAAAAACTGAAAGTCAAGGGCCGGACGGGTTCAACGTTTATTGAAAACTTATTGAAACAACCTTTTTGCACATATTGAACCTGAAACTAAGAAGGCCTATAGATTATTACCTATAAAACAACATTAATTATGAAATAAAAACAATAAATAAAAATAAAAGAAATAAAACCAGTTTCATTAATTCCTTATGGCTCTAGTTTTTCCAGAGTAATTTCAAGTGAAGACATTTTCTACAGTGAACATAGCCTGCTGTGAAACCAGACTTCTTTTTAACTCTTCTACCTTCTGTAGCCTTTGTGTCGTGTCCAGATGCTTGTCATGGTGCTTCGTTTCATAGTGTCTTCTTATGTTGTATTCTTTCATTACAGCTACACTGTCTCCGCACAGAAGACACACAGCCATGCCCTTTACATCCGCGAACAACCTCCCACCTGTCTTGAAAACCCCTGTTTTCAAAGTCCACTTTTCGTTTAGCCATTTTTTGGGGAGAAGGAGAGTTGAAAGTTGATACAAGCAGTGTGTAATACCATAAGACTGCTGATGAACGAGTGGGGCGCGCTTTCCCGGCCCGTGATTGACATGCCCTCGCACGGGCAGTGCATTGTGGGATTTGTAGTATTATGGTGGTGCGTGTGATATACCGGCGGGCCAGCTCTAGTAGTAAATAGATTTTGTCATGCGGGCCAAAGATTAACTCACGGGCCAGATGTGGCCCGTGGGCCTTGAGTTTGACATGTGGTTTAGAGGAAACTGCTTTGAGAGAGAGTGAGAGAGAGAGAGAGTAAGGTTCTTTTAACCCTAGAACACTAACGTCGGGTGATTTTCACCCACACAATTCTTGTCATGTGATTTTCATTGTGTTGCTGCTGTCTGAGTTGCATGGGTCCTTGGGTAGCTTCAGGCTGCTCACTGATGTCATTAATGGTATGTTTGTTTCCCTCCTCCCATCTATGGTTTTTTCAAGAGGCATGCGTTCGGGTGATTTTCACCCGACGTTAGTGATAGAGAGTAACATTTTTACGGGTGGAATTTACATGCAGGAAGACTGTGCCTTCACCAGACAAGGCTCACATGTCCCAGGAATGGGTGGACCGAAGAACAAGTTCCCAGCTCCATTATTTTTTTTGTTTGGAAATTTCTTGTTAAGGATTACCTGATTTTTCAATAATTTTGCTGCCTTTTTAAAGGGTCCCCCATGGTACCTTTTTTTTTAATTTTATGTGATATTGTATATTGGGAAATTAAAGAAGAGTACTACAATTTGGCATACAGTGTTGTACTTTTACATAAATTGATGAAAACTGTATTTTATCCGGGATATTATATCGGGTAAAATATACCCGACGTTAGTGATGGTGTTACTAATTTTAACGTTAGTGTTCTAGGGTTAAGAGTCATGGAGAATTTGGTGGTTTGTATGGACCAGTGAGTGTTTTGATGGAAGAGTATTGGAACATGCAGAACTACTCTTTCCACAAACAATAAAGCAAACTTTGTTGCATACAAAACATGCAGATGTATCTTTCATGCAGTGGGTTTCAGCCAGGTTTTGTGGGAATGGAGTAAGACAGATCACAGTCATTAAAAATATCAGGTCACAAAGGAATACATTTACCATCAGGATGTCCTTTACAGATGCTGGGGTGAGCTGAGGGCTTGTGTAACAGCAACATTTTTATACAGGAATAAAAATTTCCCATAATTATAAGTTAGGAAGTTTAAAGCTGAGTGTAATATATTAACATCCCATGGCACATTTAGTTTAGCTGTTTTGGCTATTTTTGTATGCACTGAGACTGAGACTTGGCTGACATCCTGCTTTTTAAATACTGTACAGTATGCACACACTCAGAGCTAGATAGGTAGCATCTGGTGGTGGTAAATCCTTCATGGCAGCAAAGATTTAGAGTTAGCAATCAGTACATGACTGATGTACAGGCACAGAGTCTCATCCTATTTTATCAATTTAAAAAGGTCACAAAACATTTGTTCCCCCAGTGGAAATAGGTCAACAGGAAGTATAGAAAATGGGAAGGTTAAAAGTAAACTGAAGGGCCGTAGCTATAAATATGGTAACATTCATGTTCACTCCAATGGTAAACAAACCAATAAATGGAAATAAATAAATTCACAGAGACCTACCTGTGTTTCTGTGAGAGAGAAAGTTGCAAGGACACAAAGAAAAATTAAAGAGGAAAAACCTAACCCTTTCAAACGGGCAGAATTATGAAGCATCTAAATCTACAAAACATCTACATACTCTGATACCCTCAGATCTCCACTCTCATTAACACTCTTTGTCCCTTGCTTTCTCATTGCAAGGCCACCAGACACTCACAACTAATAGTGCAGAATCCAAGAGTGGTGAAAAAAAAAAAAAAAAAAGTAACCTCAAAGAAAGATCATCAAAGGGTCACATTCAAAGAACTCAGCAATGCACTGAAACAGAGCTAGAAAAAGGAGAAGTAGAAAAAGTAAAAATGATGAGGTTTCAGTGAAAGAAAATGGGAAACTAAAACAGATATACAGGCTCATAGTAGCCTATCACAATTCAGCTCTGAAAGGGCTATGGCTTGGACTTTTGCATTTCACCATTCAAGACAAATTACTTGCACATGAATGTGGTGTTATTGTGTTACTCTGCAGATTTAATAGGAACCAATCAAGTTGTTTGTTCTTGAAAAATGAGACCTTCTCCAATGCAGGAAGGTTGTGCTAAATGTCAAGTTGTTTCTCAGATGAGATACTGTAATGGCAACAAGTCCTGGTGTTTTGTGGAGCTGTGAAAAAAAATGATGATAATGAAATAACAAAGAGTCAGCAGGGTACGGTCATTTAAGTGGTGCATGTCCATCCATTCTTCCATTTGATGTTGAGGAGAATTTGAAATGTACTTTAAAATATATTTTTTAAATACATTTAAAATCACTTTTGACTTTGAAGAATATTTAATTTTGTGGTTTTTGAATTGAATTGTTTTGGAAAAAAATATTATTCACATTCTCGCCCAGAGTCACAAGATTGCTACTACTTTCATGTCTCTAGAGAGACAAAAGTGCTGAGCTTAGCTGAACCTAAAATCACCCAGGGCTTTTCTGTGTGGAGTTTGTATGTCCTCTCTGTGCCTGCATGGGCTCTCTCCAGGTACTCTGGTTTCTTCCCACAGTCTAAATACATACAGGTTAGGTTAATTGGTGGCTCTAAATTGCCTGTAGGTGTGAATGTGAGTGTGAATGTTTGTGTGTGTCTCCATATGTCAGCCCTGTGATAGACTGCTGATCTATCTAGGGTGTACCCCATCTCTCGCCCAGTGTCAGCTGGGATTGGCTTCACCCCCCACCCCCACCCTGGCGATGCTTAAGGATAAGCAGTATAGCTAATGGATGGATGGATGGATGTTTTTTGTTTTGTTTTTTTAATAACTGAAAACAGGCTGCTGCCCATTATTCCTTCAGGTAAAACAGACACCCTATTACACATCTGTTACACATTACACACTTTCTACACACTCTCTAAACTGTGCTAGCACTTGCCCAGTTGCTTGCTTCATTCTGTCAGCTGACATGTGACCTGCTCCTGTATTGCTGTATGCTATGAAAACTCTTCTGTCTGTTTTTTTTTACCAATAATACTTCTGCTTAGATCTGTTTCCTGATTGTAAGCTCATTCTCAGTTTGTTTAAGAAGAAAATAAAAAGCTTGAAACTGAAAAAAAAAGGCTTCCCTGTCATTTGATCAAATAAATAGCTTAAAGCAAACATACAAGTCTGACTGAAATCAGGTTGAATACACTACATTGATGATGATGGTCCTTAGACAGTCCTGTTATGATGGTAATATTATTTTTTGGTCACAGTGTGTTCACTTAGAATAGTGAGGACACAACCACCTCAAATTCCTTGATGCTATTGAAGAAACATTTTTTAAAACCTGTCATATATATATATATATATATTTTTTTAATTATTATTATTTTTTTTCCCCATGTGAAGTTGTGATTGTACGATTAGAAAACCTCTAGTCATAACCTTGAATGAATGTGCTCAATTGTGATGGAATTCACAATGTAATATAAAGTGAAAATGTCAGCACAGAGATTTCTTTACACATTCAGTTGATGGGCTTATCACCACTCTGACCTTGCTCCTGCCTGTGGAAGTCCCTGGTCTTATTTCATTTTAAACCATCAAAATATTCTCAACAAAAATATTTATAATGAAACTGACTTCCTCACATCTTCTCTGCACTTCATGAGAACAACCTGTTTGAATCATTGTTTTAGAAACTGAGTGGAACCTCCTGTTTACCATCGGATCTTTCTCTTTTTTCCCTTCTCACATGTACACTCTGACTCCTCCTCTCCCTGTGTCAGACTGGCCTTCTCCCTTGCTGAACATTACAACAGCTTCCCACTTTTTCTCCATCAATATGAGGAGATAGAATGGTTAGGTTGACCTGTGCAAAGGTTTTTAATCCGTGTGTGATGCTCTCAACCCCTCTCATCTGTCTCATGTAGGAGTAACAAACTGGGTGGTAACATGAATGACAGAGGCATGTTTTTTTTTGTTTTTTTTTTTTATACCTCACTTTTTAAATGTTGAAATAGAACCTTTTTCTTCTAAGACCCTTGGTATACACTGGATGCCTGCCTGCAAGGACATGTTCTGCGCATGTGACAAAAAGTATGTCAAGGAAAAATATAATTATCAATACAATTATCGAGACACAATAAGCAGACAGCATTTCTTTAGATTCTTTAGAAGAGTAACATACATCTTGATTTTGGATGGAGCAGAAGGATTTACAAAAGAACACATTCTGCTGTCACATTTTCAAAGAATCAAATCCGAACTAATAGAACTAACACATCATTTTCATGTCGCCAGTCCTACACTTTGCTGTAGCGCTGACTTTTTTAGTGGTGCCTTTGATGCCTCATCTCTCCAGTGACAAACTAATGTTGCTGTAAGGCAGCTATAAGTCAGTGAACAGCCTTACTTTTGGTCACATTGAATCACTTGAATCATCCATTCAGCAGGGCTGATTAGTTTTCTCCATTTTGCATTTACAAAGAAAACAATAGCCTTGTTTACTAATAGGGCAGCAGGGCATGGTGACAGCCCTAGTTGGTAACAATGGTAATAACCGAGTCATTACTAGTTCATTACTAGTGTCTAAACAAGATAAATCAGTCTGTGATCATATGAGAATATAAATTCTAGTTTTGTTGCTCAGCATATTACCCACTGCAGTATCAACCGTGTGTGTGAGTGTTGTTTTTGTAAGCTCCGTTTAACTACAAATTCTACAGCACTGCAGGCAATACCAAATGGTACTACGAAATTATATAATTAAAAACATAATTTCCTGTGACCCTCTCTGCATATCAAGCAACCTCACATGGAGTCCCAGCTCCAAAGTTTAAAAACTCTGACTTAACCATTAACTGCCATCCAGCTATTACTGACAGTGTTAATGAAGAGAGAGAGTAGCATCTAGTTTTTGTCTTTGTTTCCTCTCACCCGGGTGACACAGACACACACACTTGCACACAGATGCCAACCAACAATACTCCTGATCCAGACAGTAATTAGCAGTGTTCATGCCTCCCTGAAATGCTGGGCCCACCAGCCGTGCCTTCCAGTCTGCGCCTACAGCAGCAGACACACACACACACACACACACACACAAATTTGAGCTGTAATGTTCCACTCTGACACAAAACCAAAATCCTTATTATAGCCTGTGATCAAACTGAGGAAATAATAACCTGCCAGTGCTCAGGGTTATTGCTGTAAGGCAAATCTTATGTTAATCACAGATAATGTATGATAATGACTCATCTCATGTCAAGTCATACATACTGCATGTAGTTAACACATTCACACAAATGCACACAAAACACACATAAAAAGATGACCACAATGACCATCACAACTAAATATGCTTACATATAATAATCATCATCAATCATTTTAGATTGCCCTTTTTAGCATATATTTGTGTGTACGTGTGTGTGTGTGTGTGTGTGTTAGTGAACAGTACGCCTGAGTGTGTACATGCAGCAGGGGGTTGTCTCAGGCTGTCATGTAAATCACAGCGGAAGTCAGACTGTCAATCACTGCCGTCTGCTTTGTAAATAACACACAACCAGACTTCAATATAACCAGAGCTGAGTGACATTTAGCACAAGTGTGTGTGATTGTATGTGCATTGTTGTGCGTGTGTATTATTTTATGTGTTATCATCTTTTCATTTCCGCTCCTTGGCTGCTTTGAAAGTCATAGAGATGCCAGGCCATGGCCCTAAATCATTACGGCGGGTGCGTGTGTGTGTGTGCGTGCCTGTGTGTGTATGTATCTACTGTAATTCTCTCATTCTAAACACGGTCTATCTCTTCCTCCCATCACTCTCATCTCTATTTCCTGTTTTTCTCCATCTATCAGCTATTTACAGAGTTGAAACCCCAGAGCTGCAGATATGGTTGGAATGTTATTATTCTCCTCATATTCTGGCCGTGCATTTCTCCATCTTTCTTCACTCCATCCTGTATTCCATCTACCGTCATTTTACTTTGCTTCAAGGTCTGTAATATTTGAATTATATGTGTAAAATTGTCAAAATAAGACAACTACAGAGAAACAATATATGACATTTGATAAACTCCCATTTCCATCCATATTGTTATTATTATTGTTAGCATTAGAATTAAAATTATTTTCTTCCAGCATGAAAGTGCATAAATATATAATGGTAATTCAGCTGACAACTGGTGAGGGAGCATCATATTTCAACTAAATTAGCAGAATCTGGCCTGCCATCAATTCTACCAAGGCCGACTCCTACAGCCCGGTCTCTCCAAGTCAGTGCATCTATAGAAGCTTTGGAGCAAAGACATGGATAATGAATTATATATTAATACACCTCTCCAGTGTGTGTAGGTGGCGGTTCACGGGATCTGTGATGGAAACCAGGAGGATGTGATTAAGGAGTGCACACATAATACACTCCAGCGTGCCTTGTTAGAAGACTTGACCCTTGGAGGGCAAGGTGAGTTGGGGCGGACAGGAGAAAAGGAATGGGGACCGATATGGTGTTAACATGGATTTCACAAGAGATTTGGTGATCAAGAATAGGGCGACTCTAGGGCCCTGGGCCAATAAGATGAATGTGGGCGAAAGAGTGGAAAGAGACAGAGGGTGGATTTGTATGAGGTATGAGGTAGGGGCATACAAATTAGAGAACCCCGTTGCACCTGCCATTATCACGCTTTTCATATTCAGACCAGATGTAGATGGATTATATTTACAATTCAGATGCAAAGAGAGTGAAATCCAATTTTTCTATTCCTCACTAAGACACAGATGACATGCAAGTCACCTCCACTCATATTTTAGTGCCTTAGAATTGACAGTAATACCTTGTTTTGTCCTCATTGTCAGAGCATTCTCACAATCCATTTTTTAGAAGTGTTACACTGCTTGCTGCCTGCTGCCTACAGTATTTGTTTTGCAGTACATATTCATTTCTATTAATGTACAGTATACCCCAGCATGTATATCTGAGATGTATTGGAACTACATTTTGCTCATAAATTCTGCCAAATGTTTCTATGATCATCTCCACGTGACGTTTGGAGGACTGAATCTTAAATGTGTTACAGTAGGTGCAGCAAAGCAGCAAATGCAGCCTTTAGCTTATAGCCTCAAACAGAGATTAGGAGCAGGCTACAGAATTATGGCAAGCTCAGTTGTTTCTAACTTTTTAAAAAATCTTTTTAAATCATTTTTTTCTTTTCATATGCAAGAGTATTCCCCAAGACCTGTCAGCAGACTTTAATGTATACAATTGGTGGCATTGTCCTTTCAAAGTTGAGATTGAAACATTCTTGACCTTGGAAACAGTACTGTAAAATAAAAAGTTTCCTGAGACTTAAACTGAGCATAGAGAGTGCTGACAAACCCTTGAATAAATATGTGAAGAAACATCATGAATGCACGTACTTTCCACACAAAGCAAGTGGGCTCACTGAATTCTTTAAAAAGATATGGAAACGATATAGATGATATGCTGTGGCCTTAACCAGGTCTCAGTCCAGCTAAACATAAACAGGAGATTTCACCTTCACCATCATCAAAATGCTGTCCCTGTATTTCAGAGACTCTGAGACTCTGTGCCAGTGAGCACCAGAGCTGATCTGACTCTTCTATCAACACCGGTCTCCCTGGTCGAAGTCTGACGTGTGTCGACACATCCCGTCCACCCCAACCTCCTCCCTATGTGAACTCTGTGGCTCACACTTCCCTATGATCATGCAAGACACCTGTTACGCAGCTAAGGAGATGATCCATCCATCTGCTGAATGGTTTCATCTTCTCTTCATGTGCTGATATCAGAGAAATACGTACTCTGAGGCCTGAAGATTCCTCTCTGCTGACTGTGTTTAAAGCTGAAGTATAGATAGCTGAGAAATCCATAGTGATCTCTTGCTTGGTTTGAAATAAGTTGTGAATACTGAAACTTAAGGGAATTGGTACCTCTCACTAAGTACAAAGCAGTGGTTATAGCTATGGAAGGTAAACCTTTTGGGATTACTAATGCATGAATAAGTAATTGCTTGGATTTTAGATGCACTATGAGATGCACTACAAAATGCTGTTCTCGCTCACTATTTTTCTTTTATTCCATTGAAAGCATGCAGCATATCTTTGTCCCTTTTCAAAGTCCATCTCTTCTCGCCTCTACCTCCTACATTCCCTCTATTATTAAGAAGGCTCTGTATTGGTTGTTAATCCACCACACCACCCTCCTGTGATCATCAGGGGCTCTCTCCCCTGACCTATGCTTTCTTTGTACTCATGTGCCTGTAATTCTGGATCTCCGGGTCTCTGTGGAGGTTTTCATACACTGAAACAGAAAGGAGAGAAACTAAATCTAAGTGCCTCCTATCACTAACCCTTGGGAATGAACATGAGGTCACATACGAGGGAATGAGTTCCTCAAGCCTTAGAATACATCTGAAGACACACGCACAATAGTCTCAGCACACGTTTGATCTCAATCTGATGCTGATGTTTTATTCAGAATAATCCAGGTCATACTAACCCACACATTAATTACATGTTCTCTTTCTATCACCTCTTCAAGCTCTTTAATGCTGATGATAGCCAGAGGTTTGTGAGCTTTGTTGCACCATTCACCTTAACGATGATTAAAATTCTGATGCAAATCGTTTAATGCATGAAGAACATGTTTTTTGCCCCCTCGGGCTCGGCTGAAATGCGTCGGAACATGAAGGCTTCATTTGACACAGACGTGTAGCAGAAAAAAGGCATGCAGAGCAGCACAAGTGCATCAGGATGTTTTCATCATATGAGGCGTAACAGAGGTAAACAACACTAGGAGGCTTGTTTACTCTGGCTGGCTCACAAAATTTTCGGAAAACAGGGCAGCGCTGGCTTTTTGTCAGCCCAATAATTTGGTTTACTAATTCATTTTTGGCCTGTAGGTTTACTGCACTTCATCTTCCCACTCATAATAGCAGGAAAGCAATGTAGTACACGGTGGGCAGGCATAATAGATAGAGAGATAGATAGATAGATAGATAGATAGATAGATTTAAAAAAACTAAGACATTATGAAAAACTAGATAGCTGAATAAATATACACAATACAGTGTAGTACATATATAGCTTGAGTGCTGTTGAGTTTTGAGCAAAAGTTAGGTGTGATAGTGTTTCACAGATACATACACACCTCCATTTCCTGTGCTCTCACACAGTGATGACAGAAACTTATATGGGAGGATAGCAATGTGTGATGTGCGAGAGATTGGGAGGTGGATGAGGGGAGGGAGAAATGAATAATGGAGGAGAACCCCAGTGTTCCTGCTGAATGATTACAGCTCATGGTTTGCTAGCATGGGGTTTTCTCATCCCTCCTCATCTGCGCACCTCCCACCATCTATCCCTCCATCCATTTTATTTGTACATCCATTCAAACAGCCATTCATGTACAGTCATCTACTGACTGCTGGGCTACACAATGTGGTGTCCTCTTTTATACATCTTACAGCTCAGTCATTTATCATATTTAATCTCTCTGATAGATAGATAGATAGATAGATAGATAGATAGATACTATGCTAATGGTATGCTTCTTGTAACACCCTAGGGTGAAATAAAATCACTGGGAAATCTATCTGCTACATTAAGGCAATTTAGCTAACCACAACCCACATTTAGTGTTAAGGATCTTAACATAGCCATATTTAAAAAGACTGATGCATCTCATGTCTGCATGGTTAATATGGGGTGAGCTTAGCTTAGTATAAAGACTGGAAACTGAGGGAAACAGCCTGGCTCTGTTAAAAACTTCTGCTGCTACCTTTATTGTTTAGTCCAAACAAAAACTGAAGTGTGAAAATCACAGACCATGGTTTTACAGGGCTGGGCACAGTGACTTACTAGAGCCTTGTCACACTGTTTGCCTGTTTCCACGGTAAGCTAAACTAGCCGACTGTAGCTTTGTATTCACTTCATAAATATGAGTGGTATTGATCTCCTGTGAGCTGATGAAAATCGTGTGACTTGGCCATCTCATGTTTAGCCTCTGCTTCTGATGAAATTCATGGTAGAAGCAACAGTTGTCATTACACTGTTGATCTTCAGGGAATGTGTACACAGATACAGTGGCATACAACTAAATCACTTGGACTGGGACTGAGACAATGCTAGCAGCTCTGCAGCAACAACAAAGCACTCATTCACAGATTCTCCTTCTGAAGGTTTCAGCCTCTTAGCTATTAGCTTGCTAACCACAAAACTTGCCTAAGTAACATTGTCTTTGTCAGAGTTCAGTTTTGTGAAAGCTGCTTGTTGGGCACCCACCAAGGGACCACCTGGATACCTGATTCTACTATTTGATGTTATCTTTTCTTTTATGAAAGTCTAGAGATTTTTTTTGTATTTCTGAGTTGCTTTTTTTGTATTTATGAATTTCCTCATGGACCAGATCACCCCTGGTCTAACCTCTCAGACACATCTCGATCTCACAAGCTCCTTTTCAGTTGACAGCCATCTGAATGGGATTGTGACCCTTTCACTTTAATATAGAATCTACTTTGTAGCTGTGGTGTAAGATGTAATGACAATTTAACCACCACTGAGGAAAGAAAAGGCTGAGAGTCTGCAGTGGACTGACCTGATATTCCCTAAAGCATTTAAACTCATAATATGATCTCAGTTTCATTGTACTCTAAGGCAATGGTCCAAGGTGAACATGGTGCTACTGTGCCTTTTGAGAAAAGAGGCCTTGATCGATAAGTATGCAGTGCTTGTGGCTGTTAATTTTTATGTGACTGCCCAGTGTTAAGAGAGCGATGTCAGAGACATGATGAGCTTTTGATACTGTCAGTTTTGTGTCTTGCTGATACAGCAGTACTCAATCTCCACATCAAATTGCACCCTGGAGGGTTACAGAAAAACACAGAGAAACAGGAGTGGAGTGGGGAAAGAAAGCAAGTAAGGAGGAAGGTTCCTGAAAAAATAAAAACTGAAAGAGAATAAAAAATCAGGTGCTGTGTTTAGGATTTTGGTTGTTGAAACCGAGTACAATTGTACAGGATGCAGTGATGGTTCAAAGGCAGTAGTTTTCACTGAGGATTGTGATGTATTATGCACATATGAAGTGGTTGTTAGCATCTGTCCTCTTCCCACTGTAAACATAATACCAAGAAATGGACAGGTAAATGTTGAAGCAGGAGAGATGAGAGAATCAGGGATCAGGGATACAGTGAAAAGAGAAACAGAAATCTGGAAAAAAACTGTAGGGAACTCAATAGGTGGTTTGTAAATATCCAGGAGAAAGTTTATCTGCCTCAAGCCCATGACCATATGTTTGGAAGACCAGAGTCGGTTTGGAGAGCATGAGGGCATAAGAGTTTGCATTGTGGATATTTTACTTTCTTCCTGTACTATCGCAAATACAGTACAGTGACTCCATTTGTTCTGTACTCTCAGCAAATTTTGTGTCACGATCACAATATGGGAACATCAGTCACAGGAAGCACTCTAAGCGTGATGAGTCCTGTGGTGAAAACTATTAATCTCAAGACTGCTTAATTGGCAAGAGTTTTGGGCCTTCCTGTCAGAAACTGATGCACAATATAGGAATGTATGCTACCCCTCAGATGTGCACTGGCTTAGTCTGACCTTAGTAGATCTTTTTTTTTTTTTTTTTTAAAGAAAAAGGTCACCGCCTTGTTGAACTGAGCTACCCAGAGTGGTTGTCAGACCTCTTCCCTTTACTCTCACTGGCCATCTGAACATGTTACACAAAAGCTTGCAAGGAAAAGATTGGCTTATGTAAGAAAACATGAAGTTGTTCATCATGAAGGGTCAGCTTTTTCCGAAGTAAATCAGTGATGGCACATTTCCCAACTCTGTGGGAAAACTGAAATTAACATTAACCTGTCCTCAGATCCTCCGTTGATGTGAAAGGAGTACATGAGGATGAGCTTGTTAAAATGCAATGTGATGATACTCTCCAAAGTCACTGTCAGCAGCTCCCAGTGTCTCCCACTGGGGTTTGGAAAAGTCCAGATGTTTGCAGATGAGATGCCATGCCAAAAAAAAGCTCGGCTTATTTGGCTTGACATATAGTATGTCAGCAAACATTTTCTCTCACAACACTGAACAAGAGCAGACTGAGGTCCAAGATAACTGACAGTCACCTAAATGATGTACTTTGAATCTCCACTTGAAGAATTACCTGACATAAATGACCTGACAGCAATTCTTCAGTCCAAAGGCCAGCCCCACTGTTGCCATTAGGAATGATATTTACTGTTGAGTGAAGTTTTTTTCTTCTTATGCCCCCTGGCATGAAAATTTTGGACACTCCTGAAAAAGAGTGTAAAGCTGAAGCCTACAAAATTGCTAATACATAATGTAGAAATCTGCTAAAATCTTGTCACTGACATACAGCAAGCATTGGCATCCACTGGGAAACACTGTAAGACTATACACTAAGAAGCGGATTATTCCACTAGTATACACTAGCACATTAGTACATAATCCACCTCACCACCATACCACCTCTGCCTCTAAAGCATGAGTACAAACCTTTAGAGAGTGTGGACATACAAACCAATATCTTGAAAACACAGTTAATATGTTTTTTTGTGTCAGAATATTTGACTAAAACAGGTCTTAAAATTAACATTTTCTATATGAGCCAATGAAAAGTAACGAATATCAAAATTTTGTTGGGAAATTTAGCAATGTAGAAAGCCTGTTTTGCCTTACAGGAAGATGAACTTTAAAGAAATAGCTGACCCCAAATTTGATAAAAATCCAGATCTACACAGTTTTTAAGTCAAGTCATTATTCCAACAAGCAGACAGTAAATATGCCGCCATGTAGTTCCATCTCAGCCCTTTCCCAGAACAATTTAACCGTAGAGGGACTCCTTATTCAAAGTAGACAGATCATAAAATGAGCATTAAATTTCTCTAAACTGCAGCATAATCCAAGTGGTTTGTTGCCAAACAATTGCACTGAGACCAAAATGCAATATTTTCTCCATTAGCTTCAATTTTTATCCTGGCACTTTGTTATTATTAAAAGCTCTTCTTGCTGGCTGTGTTGGACAAAACCCTGAAAAATCCAAATCAGATAAGTTGCACCTCAAACAAAGAGGACTGTGAGCTCTACTGTCTGCTGCAGCAGCCAGAAGGCTCAACTGCATATGGGAAATCTGCAGAACAATGTGTAAAGCCACAAAACAGCCAAAATTTTCCCATATTGATACACAAACTTTTTGACCTCTCAGAGGGCACTTCAAAATTTAGAATATATGTAATATAGAAGTCCTGGAAATATCTCAGTCCTCAACTTTATGCTGCCTAAAGCAAGGACACTAGCACTGGTAGACAAGTCAGTTGTAGGGATTGATTGAACTAACTTATAGATTTTTTTAAAATGTCATTGGACTGTATAGAGTAGAAATTAAAATTTCTGTTTTTCTATCAAACTTACTTTTGCATAGTCAAAACTGGAGTAAGCTCAAGTATCATGCTGTTGTCTAATATATGCATCCAGAACATATTACAAATGTGATCTTCATATACCATTAGGTTAAAGAAAGATGGGAAGTCAACCTCATCCAAATATATGTTGTAGGAAGGATGAATCCAGAGTGAGAGACAGGGTGTTTCTCAGTATTTCAGTTCACAGATTACAAATCAAATATATCACACTTGGTTTTAACAGCTCTAATATACGTACCTACAGACAAAAATGGGCTCTCTTCAACCTCAGTGCTGCCACTGCCACTGATGCCAACTGAATCCTACACACTACTAAAGCTAGTGTGCAACAACAGACCCAGTAATGCTGTGAGAAACGATCTGAGAGCACTCCCTCTCACCACCACATCAGATCACATGTCATCCGCAAAAGATTTTTCTGTCATGTTTTTGCCTGATGAGGCTGCATTTTCAGCATTCAACCTTTGCAGTAATGGTTTTGATCTGTCTTGTTCACACATAGCTGGGTGATAACATTTGAAAATGTATGAGACTCCTAGCCGTAGGGTTTTGGCACACTTGACCTAACTAATAAGTGTTTTCATGAGTGACAGGCTGTAATGGAGTGGTGATCTGTCCGGGGTGTACCCCACCTCTCACCCAGTGTCAGCTGGGATAGGCTCCAGCCCCAACGTGACCCTTAGCCTACAAGCGGTATAGATAATGAATGAATGAATGAGTGACAGGGTTAGGGTAAGAAAATGAAAGACCCGGATAAAAGATCTGACCATTCACCACATTCCATATGTCTTCATTTCATAGGCTAACCTCAAAAGGAATTCAAATTTTTTTCCACTGCAGTTTTTCATCAGTTTCATCATCAGTAAACAGCAACATTTTAATATATAATCAAACAAATACCATAGCAGCTGACATATTATTACTCTGCTGGTTGGTATAAGACACTGCTAGAAACTAAAATAGAGCTGAGAGTGAATATTGGTGTTATATTAATGAGTGACCAGAAACATGCCTTCAAATGAGTGCTAATGTTGATCCATGTCTACTAGATATTTAAATAGACAACCGTTTGCTCACACGTTTGTCATAATGACTTCACAAGGTGTCAAGACGTCAATTTTGCGCTTATAGTTTGTGCTTCTGCCCCCAAGTGGCTAAATCTGGTACAGATGTATAGTTTTCAGTCAGCTTAGAACAGTGTAATAGTAACTTTATCTTGTAAATAAAATGGTATGTAAAGTGAGTTCTGCCTGGCCGACTCTTTTCTACATCCCTGATTCTCACTGTCTCTCCTCTCACCACTGACCATGTGATGGAAGCCATAGGAAAAAAAAACACCACAGATGTTTGACCTCTTGCTTCCTCTTCGGCTTTCTTCTCCCTGTTTTCCTTCCATCTTCCTCTCGGCTCCCTCGTTCCCCGGTGAGCCCGCCGAGCTGTCACATAGTACTGGAGCGTGTCCTTAACTCTGTTTTGTCATCCTGTCATCCTGTCTTCTCTCCTACCATCCATCCGTCCATCCATCCTTACCCCCCACACACCCCTATGCTCCCCAGTCTCTGTGTCCCCCTGTGGGATTTCTGGATGACCAAAGCACAGGCCCTTATCCACGCTCTCCATGTGTGTATGTGTGTTGTATGTGTGTGTGCGTGTTTTGAGACAGTAACAAATGCCAGGTTGGGATTTACAGGTGAGCAGTCATGAAGCAGTTGCAGTTGTGTGCTGCCGCAGTCTGTCTTTCTCTCTGTTCTTTCTTCTTAGCTCTCTGTGTACTCTAGTAACTCTCACAGATGTTAACATGAATGGTCAGAGATGATCCTGAGCTCAAACACTTTGGCCGCCTTTTCACGGTCTTTGTTTATGAATGTGTACAGTATATGTGTGTGTGTGTGTGTGCGTGATGAATGGGCCAGTGCCAGGCGGCGTTCCCTCAGTGGCCTTGGATCAATCTGCTTATCTGTTAGCTGCCAGCACTGCCAGTGATTAACGACCAGCTCCACACACAGCACATCCTTATTCATTACCACACACGTCACACACATGCGTGTGCGCACACAGTCGAGCAAACAGACGTGCGCGTGCACGTGCACACACACACGACATCCTTTTTCATTATGGTAGATGTCCACATTGGGGACAGTCTGAGGTTGGAAGGCAGAGAGGTGAGAGAGAGACAGACAGAGGGAGAGAGATGGATGGGTGCAGCATAAACACTGAACCACACATGCATCTCCAACCACTTTTGATTCCACAATATCTCTCCTACCTTTTTTATCACTGAGCATCTTTCTGTATGTCTCCTTTATGTTCTTCATTAGTCTTTCCTCTTTGTCTTTCTACTTCCTGACCTCCTTACATCCATTCCCACAACACTTGACCTCCTCCTTGTCTTTCTCCCTCCAGGCCAGTGTCTGTGTGTGTGTGTGTGTGTGTGTACATATGTGTGTGTGTTCTGGAATACCTGAGATACTGGCCTAGACTCTCATCAGGCCAATCAGAACAGACAAGAGTCCCCCAGAGGTGCACTGTAGGTGGGGGAGAGGTTGTTACTGGCGGCAACAAGAGTGGTGCACTAACTCGACAAGACAGATGTGTCTTCTTAAAAATGCGTCACAAGTTAGGAACAATCCCAGAGGTGGATAAGTACTGAACTATATTTTATAAAAATAAATGAGTGCCACTTCATCTTAGTTCGGCACAATAATTGAACTTAAAACTGTGGTAACTAATTTATTTCGGCCCAGACACAAGCTGTGAACACAACATTCGGCTGTCTGACAACATCCGGCTGCTATGAAGCAACATTATCATTCATTTGGAGTCATTTTAACTGAGCTTTTGGTCTCTATCAACTCCTTAGAGAAATATATGGCTTTTCAGCAGCTAAATGTCCCACTGTGTTCACCAGCTCATCACTAACCGAGTCTCCTCTGCTGTTTGGTGTGAGCAGGTATTTATACAGTGGGTTTTAGAGCTTCACTGAAATCAGTCAAGACAAGTTAAATTTATTAATAAAGCATTTAAAAACAACAGCTGACTAAAGTGCTGTACAATCAGTAACAACAAACATAAAATAACACAATAAAACACAGAGCAATTTAAAAAGACAATACAATGATAAAAGCAATGAAACCCGCCATTAAAAGTAACTCTCATACTGAGCAAAGCCAAGAACTAATAAATATCATTGTCTATACTGCGCCTCTTTGGGGTCACCGTTTGGGCTGGAGCCTATCCAGCTGACAGTGGGTGGGATGGGGTACACCCTGGACAGATCGCCCAGTCTATCACTGGGCTTGATATATGAGACAAACAGATTTCCAATTTCACTCACATTCACATCTATAGGCAATTTAGAGTCACCAGTTAACCAGCATATATTTGGGCTGTGGTAGGGCTTAAAGTACCAGAAGAGCAGCACATAGGCTCAGGAGAACACGCAAACTCCACAGAAAAGCCCATGCAAACCAGGGTTTGAACCTAAAACCTTCTTGCTGACCAAGGAATAAAGATGTGTTTTAAGATGGTTCAAACAGAGCGATGTAGAGGCCAGGCTGACCATGACAAGTTGCCGGAGTTTAAGGCTCTGCTACAAGGCACAAACTCCCCCTATGCTCAAACCTTAGTCTTAGGACAATCAAAAACACTTCGTTGAGGGACTAAGTGACCTTGATGGGACATGTGGTTATAAAGGTCAGGATATAGGTTGGACCATTTAAAGATAAATCTCGCATGCGGCTGAAAGTGTCACTATGACAGCAGTGAGAAAACTAAAACAGTAAAAGTTGTGGACTGGACAGCTAAACAGAGTTGAAACACAATTTAAAGCTCCGCAAAGTCGGAAGCTGCAGGTCGGTATAATTCTCACAAAGCCAGGTGCAGATTTTCACTGCTTTCATGAAAAGTTTAACTGGCACCAGTGGGAAGTGGTAACACATGGGGCAGCCTAATGTACTTATGCTCATGGCTCGGTAAAAAGCTGCATGTTTTGTCAAATATCAGCTTTAGTTGGTATAAGTCATGGTCCTCTTGAAACCACCAAAAAAACTGACAAATAAATAAAATAAATAAATATAATGTGAGCTGTTATGATAATTCAACTCACCCATATACTGTATCAATACCATGCTCTCATACACTTGTAAATCTATCTACCCCAAAGCCGCTATATTCAATTGCAAGACAGTTACACAAGCTGAAAACTGCTTTTGAACTCATTTAGAAAATTTAGAAAGTGATTAACATGTTATAAAGCATGTTAGCTTACATGTTGCATCCACCACACAGAGAAACCAATGGAGCTGTTTTTCTAGCCACACATATTAGCCTGCCCTATACTCACTCTCCTACCTCTGGTTTTGTCTCTGCACATATTTGTGAGGAAATATCCTGACTCTTTTGTGGCTAAATATTCACTGCCGCAACTGTAATTCTTCTTTGTTTTTTAAGCTTTTGTTTACTGGACAGGTACTATACTGGGTTTATAAAACTTTCCATAAAACAGCTTCCTGGAAACATGGTTAGAAAACACTAATGCTCCAGGCTGTAAAACCAAAACAATGAGCTAGCAGACACTCCTCGCGGGTGGCTCTACTCTTCTCATCTACTCTTTCTAGTCAGATTACAGGTTGTTATAGTGACACATGGGGTACACCTCACCATCTTGCATGCAACTGCTAACCTCCTTTCTCTGACACCTTCCTCCTTTTCATAGACAAAGATAATAGAGTATTAACCTCCCCACGGACATGTGGTCAGCCATCTTTAGTTCCGCCGTCTTGGTTGTAGTTCCTTTGTTGTTTAATCACTTAGCAAGACAAAGGAACTAACTTATCTCATCCATCTTATTCTTTACTCCAGACACCGCACACATATTCTACGCACACATGTACATAGTGTTTGTAGACTAGGTTAGAGTTGTGTTTTGTCATTTCATTTGATATTTGTTCAAATAAACATGTTTGAGCTGTTGAATTGCTGGTCTTTTAATGTTGCTAAGAAAATGATATTATAGCCTCTGCAGCACCTTGAACCAAATCCTTCAACTTTTTGCTATTGATGTGGTCATTTGGTTATGGTGTAACAATTATTAATCAGGTTCCAAATTAATAATTAGTATGTTGATGTGACTGATCTATTGAATTGGCTATCTGGTGCCCTGGTGGTTAATGCAAATTAAATCCTATTTATTCTATATAATAATTAGTTACTTAATATCAATATTTTTTAATATTAACATTTCAACTAATTTGATAGCCAGTAACACCCTAATTGACCCCAACAGTGGTGAGTACCACCTTCTCTTTATGCGGTGCCACCACAATTAAATACAACGCACAGGCATGTACATGCCACAATGGCATACCATGGCAACACCAGTGAAAAGGCAATATGCTGTAAATAATGCATGCAGGTGGAATGGGGGAGAGGAGAGGGTGAGAAAAGACAGAAAAGGCGGGTAGATTTAAAATGGGTTCTTATGTGTAATAGGTGTCAATTAAAAGGTTGGTGAGCAGTGAAAAATGATAAACAAGAATGGATGGGGAAAAGAGGGATTAGGGCCCCATCAACGAATTTACTTTCACTTTTTGTGAGCTAAAGATGTTTTATTCAATTCAGACTAAATAAATATACCAAACAGCAAAGATGAAGAGAACATAGTCAACAGAATCATTGAAACCTCTCGACACACCACCCTCTCCTTTATTTCTGTCTCTACATGTCTTTCCTCTTATCCGTCTCCTTCCCTTTTTGATTCTTTATAGATGATGTCGTGCATCTTTTACATTCTGTATTAGCTATCTGTGTGTGTAAGAGAGAGAGACAGAGACAGAGAGATAGAGCCATCCTGGCAGCTTGCCTTTGATCTCATCTTTGGCAATAACGCTCAGCTTCAAATGGCCTCAGCAGTGGCAGGTGAATGTCTCTGGCACTGTTACCGAATGTATTGCATCCTGAGACTGACAGTCATGGTGCATGTCATATCTTACAGAACTTAAGTCTCAATCTCATAAAGTGAATCTGGCAGGGTTTATGAGCTAAAGCAGGCGTGCTTATGTGTGTGTGTGTTGTTCACTGCCATAAGGGCTTCTTATGCCTGCTTTTCTGTACAGCATTGGAATTTGATGGAGATGTTTTGTGTCACATTTGTTTCGTTGCATCTTCACATGATTAGTTGCACACCAACTCAATAAAGCACGTCTCAAGGGATGCTCTTACAGTGATTGTTAAGTCAAAAGGAACTAACTTAGTGAAGATGTGTTACTTGAGCTTTAACTGCATCAAGGTGTCATCTTTGAGAGCTTTGTAAATACACCTCTCACCTTCTGCATAGACCAAGTCTTCTCTATGTACCTTTTATTCCTTTTATGTGTTTCTTAGAATCATGCTGGGATTCTTAATTGTAGAGTGACATGTTCTTGAAAGTGCTTGTTTTGTACTTGCTTGCCAATTACGTATCAGTTTAATAAAGATATTCATACCAAACTTAGACTTCTCCTGTTTCTTTCTTAGCAAACTTCACTGATTATGAGATGTTTTCCAGAATATGTGTAGCTTTGTTGGCATAACTTATGTGTTAAGGTTATGATTTTCAAATATCTCTTGTGAGAAACAAGTACAGAATATAGACAACACATGGAAAACTAACATCTGCACTGATTTATACCAAAGTAAATATTCACGTAAAGAAAAGCTTGAATTGCCATCTTTAACATAGGATGCAATACTATACTTAGAATTTTTAAGCCTCATTTTGTATTAATTTGCACTGTTTGCTTCTTTAAACTCCTTATTTCCAATACCTTGTGCAGCTGCTTTCCAAGGAGAACACAACACTTGTAAACTTGCAATCAAACAGCTTTTTTAAAATCAACTTTTCATGCCTTCAGTCATCGTTTCTCTCTAAACCTACCACATAGCCTCCTCTACAAGTGTTGCAGACCAACCTGTTATGGAGGGAACATAGATCGAACACCAGCAGTGATTTGCCTCCGTGGAAAGAGAAGATTTTCACACGTGAGTCAGTGAGAATACTTTCACTGACCACTCTCTCTCTAGCTTGGCCCCGCCACCATCACTAATACAGCTAACCTTTCTAACTTAACAGAGCTGTGCAGACACACTACGGTTAACCTCTGCAATGAGTGATGCCTCCTTCCAGGGCCTAATTGCTGCCAAGCACCATGTTATGGCTCAATCTAATAAGTTATCGTGCTGCAGCCAAAAGGACAAATTGTTGGTGAATTCACTCCGTTAAACATTTGGTCCCTGTTGGACATAAAGTTATGTGAGCGAAGCATATTGAACATGGTATTAGTAATATTCTGGGATATGAACCCCTGATTAACTATTTCAAAGGAGGGAGGGTAGTGATACAGAAAGAGACAGAGAGAGAGAAAAGAAGGGGATATAAAAAGATTGAGTAGAAAAGAGGACAGAAAATGTGAGAAGAACCACAGAGTTTAAGAACAAATACCAAATAATTTATTAAATCATGTATAAAGATTTAAAAACTTATTACATTGCATATACATTATATTTACAGTAGGTGTAATAATAAAGTCCGATTAATGAAAAAAAGGATGTTTCCACATACTAAGACTGTGACAATGGTGCATTAACCTGTCCTATCTGCACTAAGATTGGGAAAAAAAAATACAATTTGACATAGAGTGTTTAACATGTACCCCAAGGGTACCCTCATTAGTGGGGAAGTTGTCAATAGTTCAGTTGTTCAATCCTGCCACAGTTGCACAATGCCTACAGAGACATTGTGACCCAGAAATAAACTCTAAGCAACACTGTCTCATAGAAATGACATTTGTATTCTGTTAATGTGTTTGTCTATTTGAAGGAAACATAATTTGCTGTCTAGTTTCTAGCAACATTGTAGGTGTAACATTCATGGATTACGCACTTTTAGGGAGGTGATCAGGGTGGATTGTGGCGTACAGACAGCAGGACTACTGTGAGTGGAGGCTGAGTTTCATCCTGTATCCATGTGTGGTCGTGCAAAAACACATTGGAGGCTGGGTCAAGATGGTGTTGGTTTCTGTGTCGTGAATCATACTTCCATATCACTGTTGACTTTATCAATCCTTCTAAACCTGCCAGCTGTCTATAGGAGCAAAATAGAGGAGCTATAGGAGCGAAGTTGCAATTAAGAAAAGAAAAGAAAAGACAAAGAAATACGCTTGTAAAACCTTCTTCTCAGAATCAGAATCAGAATAATTTATTGTCATATGCACAGTAAAAGGTAATCACTGGACAATGAAATTCTTACTTTGCATATTCTATGTTACAAAGTGCTAAAATGTTAAGTGCTAAAATAATAAAAACTAAAAATACAGAACATATATACAAAAGTGCAAATGAAAACAGCAGCAACTATGTGTGTGTGTGTGTGTGTATATGAACACCGCTATCCATAACTCAGTCAGTTTAATTAATGTGTGAGGTAGGTTATTTCTGTGCCTGATTGCTTGTATGGAAAGAAAATGTTCGGAAATCTTCTTGTCATGATTTCACACTCCTGTAATGTTTTCCTGGTAAGTGTAGAGGATTGTGTGTGTTGTGGGTGTACTGTCTCCTCTGATGATGTGGGCTCTCCTGATGACTCTGGTCTGGTAAATGTCTTATGTGAGGAAAGCCAGATGTGAGATTAGAGATAGACCGATATGGTTTTCACTTGGCTGATACCGATAATGATTATTAGTAGTCAAGGAGGCCGATAACGATGTTGGAGCCGATATTCATTTTGATTAAAGTGAAAATATTGGCGTCAAAATTTTCTGAATAATACAAACTCAACACTTAACTTTGTTTAAATGCCTTTAAGCATGTGTTTATTAAACAGCTTTTCAGATTTAACATATTAAAGATTTTTTTATCTTAGACAATAGACATCTTTGTTTTAAATTCTAACAAAAAGTGCAGGGAGGTCCCAGGCTCAGCAGCATGTCTTATAAAGTTAAATGAAAACTTAAACAAATAACCTTAGCTCCCTAACATTTCTACAGTAAATTAGTTTTTCCAAAATTTCAATATAACTGAAATGTTATTTTATCTTTCACATATCTTTGTTTTAAGTTCAAATAAAAACTAAAAGTGCAGGAGTTTCCCAGGTTCGGCTGCATCTCTTATAAATTAACTGAAATTTTAAATAAATAAATAACTAGCTTCCTGAAGTTTTATAAAGTAAATAGCATAAAAGTTAAATAAAATTTGCACAAATATGAATTCAAATCAATTAAATGGTCATTGACGGCACCAGATTGGTGCAAAAGCAGAATTTAGTGTGAGAGCACTGTGCATGCACAGCTTTCACTGCTGTTTGGCTATTACCCGTGCCGTGGTTCTGCATTATGACAATCAGATGGTGCTGTAAGGCTGGGACAATGCTGGAGACAGAGTAGTGACTGCAGACAGAGGTAGCGGCTGCATCAGAGCAAAATAACCCAGTTTTAAATTGATCTCTTATACGGCTGTAGTTTTAAAAGGCTGATGCCGATATCGTCAAGAAATGCCAAATATAAAACCCGATAATCGGTATATCCCTAGAGGATGGACTGTGCAGTCTTGATCGCGCAGCTGGAGAGCCGTGCACCTCGCCAACAGTGCAGTTCCCTTACCACACTGTGATGGAACTGAATTCAGGATGCTCCCAGTTGTACTCCTGTAGAAGTTGCTCCAGGATCTATTTGACGCACTGGGTACCTCAGCCTCCTCCTCTGCTGTGACTTCTTGCTGGTGTTGTTCTAAGGCTACACGATCATATTATTGAAGTGTGTGTGCCAGTAGGGGCTCAGCACACAACCCTGGGGTGTCCTGATAACACAACTTTTATTTTAGATGTCCGGGTTCCCTCGACGGACTGTAGTCTGTCTGTTAAGTTCTAACCCTGTTGCAGAGGTTAATTGTCTCCTCCAGCGAAACAGCTGATGTAGCCATGTTAATGTTAGTAAGCCGCTACATAAAAACTAAATATGTTTCTATCCATTCCATTAAACACATTAGTCTTTTCGAAGAAGGAAAAAAAGCACTTCAGGCAAGTACATTTTTTTGTCATTTTCCAAATTGTGCTGTTCATCAACCTTTCTAATGTGACATGCATAAAAATACATAAATGGGAAACACAGCTAATAATGATTCAGTATAGTCAGCTCACCTTGAAGAATGTTGGTAGAAATAACAACATGTACCCAACACCTGTATGATTTAGATGCTACTTGGATACTGTATTGCAAGAGCAGACATTGTTATCAGTAAATCAATGAACATTGTGTTGATGAGTTTTGAAAATCTCAAGGCTCTTCACACTACTTTTCACATTGTCATTTGATTGATAGATTGTTATTATAGAGATGACTGTTGTAAGATACCATGTGAAGTTTTCCGTAGTTACACTGAATAGCAGTAACAATGAAACTTTATTGTTTTGCATCTGCACACATTGTTTTGCATCAGTGCAGACATGAGGACATACATACATACCGCACAAAAGAAGATGTGGTGTTACACATATCTCTCCTCACACTGTAAAGGTTATACTGCATCGTAATGCACTTAATGCAAAGAGAAAGAAGACTTAAGTATATGAACAATACGGGTTTAAAAAACAAATGTTCACGAGGTATTTGTTAACAATAAAATCTCAGCATTATACTGTAAAATACTGACATCCTTGTTTGTACCAGATCTACATAGCAGCGTCAGCCAGATGCCAGATATGTCAATGAACTATTTAAAAATGGAGCCTGTTTCACCTGTGTGGGAGCAGTGCAACAGTATTTTCCAAATCGCAACCTAAATTGTCTATGGTTTTATTTGTACATCACCTCCTCCCCATACTCGTGTCACCTCCCATGCAAACACACACATTCACATACTGTAATTGGCATACAGATTTAAAAACCAGCTACAGAGTTTTTAAAAAGAGACAAAAAAATACAGACCCAGGGTAAAGAGTAGGAGGAAATCCCTCTGACATAAAAGAAAGAGCTTGAGATAGCCAAATTAGCTTCAGGTAGGATTCAGTTGTTGAGTAGAGAGTGATTGGTATGTGTTTTAATGGGAGAGTGGGTGGAAGTAGAGGCAGAGGCTGCATGCCATGGCTAGCTCAATCAGCCTGCTCTCTCTGTAATTGCAGCGCATTTATTTCACCACCAACCAACTACTTCCCTCGGCGATCACGAAAACCTATGCAACATCATTAAGTCAGCTAGGCATTGGTGCAAAGCGTGTTAACATGAATACAAATTACACCAGCTGTCATTCGTACATCATTAAATTACACTGATGCTCATCCTTGAGTTACATCCTTAAAAATGGATCGCACCTTCCCTGAAATGAACTGAAATTAACAGATCTTTGAGCCTTTACACACACACACACACACCTCAGGATTCAGGATCTCTCACTCCCTATATAAATAGTGAGAGCTACTGTGGTGGAATGTTGGCAATTATTATGGGCCGAGAGAAATCTGACGTGTCTTGGTTTAGTATTCCAAGTTTTGTTGTTGGAAGATCTGTTACAAGTGACAGAGAACTAGCAATATATTATTTCCCCTGTAAGGAGCTGACTCCTGGTGATTTGGTGGCTGTGATATGCTTGATGGAATGGTGATGAGGAGTAGAAAACGTGTGAAGGGGTGTGTGTTTATCAGTGTGTGTGTGTGTGTGCACCTGCGAATATGCCCTTTATGGTCAAGTTCATGAATAAACATTTCATCATAAGATTGCAAGATCTGCGAGTGATGGTGTGTCATAATCTGTTGATGAAACAAAAATGTCCCTCAGAGTTTCATGCCAGGATTGTGTTTAGTGTGTACACATGAATGCATGTCATGTTGCATCCTTGTATGTGTCTTGATGTGCACTCATGTGATTAGTGCACAGCGACAGCATCAGTGTCATTCTCATCTTTATCTCAAAGTTTACATTGATGAACCAAGAAGATAAGCAAGTGATGCAAACAAATGCTGGAATTACCAGCACTTTTCTAGTGTTTACCATCCCCTCCCAAAAAAGAACTGATTTGGAGGAAGTAACAGATTTGGACCAGGAGGGTTTGTGCAGTCAGGAAATGTCAAAAGTGAGGAGATACAGCACAGCAGAGACAGACAGGAAGAGAGAGAGAGAAAAAAATGAGACCAACATACAAGGAAGGAGGAGAGAGAGTGAAAATCCTTGATGCTAACTCGTGTTTTTATTCCTTGTGTCTGTCTGCATGAGCGACGAGATCAGAGATGGAGAAATGTCTTACCAAGCATTGGGCTACCACTTTCATCTCCCTTAGATCAGAGAAGGGAGGACTTTAAAGGAGTTTTGAGCTCGGAAACCTCCCTTTGCCTTTGAAATCATCCCATCACTCATTTTTTATCAGCACTGAACATATACAAAACAAGTCTGATTCCCACATCTGAAAAAAGAAGAAGAAGAAGAAAAAAAGAAAGTCAAGAGATTTCCCTGAATCTGAACTTTAAAATGATCAACTAAGCCCAGGCCGTTCTTCTTCCTGGTTTTTTTTTTTTTTTTGAAGGATGGCAAGATGGAAAGCTGTAACCTCTCCTGCTGTTAAAAGGTAGAGTAAAGCTGAGACCAAGTCAGCTATTTCATCCTAGTTACTTTAAACATGTTGTCTATCCTCTATCCAGACATAGCCATGTTTTGAATACCCAAATAGCTGTTAGCTGTTATATCTCAGTGTAAATTATTATTACCATCTTTCTGCTATTTACAAGACTTGTCCACACATCCAGAGGAAGAAGTACATCATCATCATGGTGGGTTTTGTTGGGAAGCGGTTGTCTGGTTCATATAATCAGTTTTGTTTCCTTCCTTGTCGACCTTTCTTGATGTCGTTATGCAGAATGCAGACCATAGGAAGACTGAGGCGATTACTGTGTTTTCATGACTGTAACAAGTTCGCGGCCGACAAACAAACAAATTGCCGATGTAATGATGCCCTCAGATACAACACCAAGTCAAATTTGTCTCTCTTAGTTTACATCTGACTGCTGGGGTGATTTTTTCAGGCCATGTTATGGCTGAAAACAAATACGTGTGGTCCCACTGACAATATACGCATCGAAACACATTTGATGTGTGGCTAATGTGACTTCTGTGTATGTAGGTTTCAGTTCAGTTGACTGATGATCATCTAGGTTTTTAAATTTTACAAATTTTTTGTTGTTTTATGAATTTTCTACCAGGCTAACTTCTTTATTCTCTTGGCGTTCCTTCATTATGTAAGTACACATGTAATATGTAATATTAACATTATTTCGGTAATTGTTTGAAATTCAAACCATTATGACCATACAAGTATAGGATATACTTTTGCCTCTGTCTTCTCCATTTCGTCTTTACATTGCCTTTGTAAGTTTTATACCATTTTTAAAAAAGTACTACATGTTGTGTAATATGACTCCAACTTTTCAGTGTTCGACACAGAATTTCAGATATGCAGGAATGAAGTAGTTTGTGTACTCCAGCAACAATGCAACAGGTGGAAAAAAGGAAAAAGTCCAGGCTAGTGCAAGTGATGGAGAGGAAAAAGAGCCAGGGAAGCAGGAGGATGCAGAGGTGGCTGAAGCAGCGGGGCTGTGACAAACCGAGATGAGTCACTAAACAGCTTACCGGCGAACAAGCTGGGTGCAGGTTCAGCAGGCTGAGAGATTGCAAACAGACAAGCGTTTGGTGGCAAGCAGACCAGGGTGATGAGCAGGCAGTTGAGTTAATACATTGCAGCTGTGCATTTGCCCCTGTGGAAAAGCACACACCTACACACAGGAGGAGACTGAGAACGGAGGGACGTAACACTACAGCTAAAATTACTGGTTTATCCAATAGACAACTGACAAAATTAACTGCGTCATCGTATTTCAAACCATTAGAGGCTTTTCAGATATGAGGATTTGATGCTTTTCTTTATATTCGTCAATACATCACCCTTGGTTGTTAAATCATAACATTTATATATTTTGCCTAATATTTGTAATTTTGAGCCTAAAATATCATGGACAACTTTCACCAAAAGTGGAAAATCACATGCTGGGAAACAGTTGAGCGTGTATATAAAACAAATTAATATTATTTCATTATTTGTACTAACATGCATGAATTGCATGAAGAAGTCTCTAACGTGGTTGATTTCCAACCCTAACTAAATACAAAAAGTACATTAGCTAAGGTGTGTAATAAGTACTGTTAAGCTTATACACAAAACTCCACTGTCATGCAAAATATTAATATTATGAAGAAAGAATAATATATTTATGAGGGAATTTCTGTATATGTACCCTCTTTGCAACGTAGTCTTAAAATTCTAAAATATATTACGTGAAAATTATACCTTTCATTATCATTTCACCTGTTAGAGTTGCTGATCAACTCTCTCTTTAATGGCTGCAGGTAAGTACTGTAGTTGGCTCTCTTGAATAATTGAAAGTAAGGCAATAATATATAAATCAGAGGCCTCTCATGTGCTGAGTCTAGCAATCCTTTTAGGGAACATTATCTATATCCTACATTATTAGATCCTTTGACTGGTCGAAGATGAATGAGAAGGCCAAGCCTCCATGCATTTTAACAGATATCACTAAGTTCTGTTACTGTTAAACATTCACACACACTGCTCCTGTATTGCTTGGTGTTATAAATAAAATTGACCTTGCAGTTTTGAGTGGGGAGCAGCCTGTAGTTACAACCTAGAAATGAGACTAATTGCAGTAAATGAAATGTTATGTCCGACATTTATTAACAACTATGGCTTACTGTACATCGAGATACTTACTCCAAACTATGAAAATGGTCGTTCAAATGGTTTGGAAATGAAAACACCCATGGCGAATGGTTAGGCGGCGTACCACATGGGCCTAAGTGCCCTGACGGCTGGTCCTGGATCGACTCCTGGTCTGGCGGACCTCTGCTGCGTGTCATTCCCCCCTCTCTCTCCCTGTTTGTCTCTCTCCATGTCCCTATCAAAATAATTGGCTTAAAAAATAACTTTAAAAATAATATACTTTGGAGAAAGGTATAAATAAGTGTAATGGGTGCTTAGTAACTGTCACAACCAGCTTCATTAGTACCAAACCTTTCTTGAAATATCACTAGCATCACCATATATTAGTATGATATGATGGCATTATCATGAGATGATCAACTGACCACTATGTTGGTCCTATGTAGAACTACTCCTGCTTACCTGTCCACTTACATTCGGTGGCGTTAAAGTGAAATGTAACTGTAGAATTTAAAAAAAAAAATTCTTTGAATTAATATTTAATAACTACAATAATCTAAGCTAATCAGCTAATCTTTTTAACCAGCGACAACAGCTTTCTCAGTTGTAAAGCCTCATCACATACGTTATTCTCTCTGAGCATCAACATTTCTTGTTCAAAGTCATACATGTAATCTCTGTTTATACTAATTTCATGTTTGGTAGTTGACATTAGCAGTAGGAGGTGCACCCCAGGATTCTCCATATGGACCCACTGTATTAAAATGATACAACCTCTTGCTTGTAAGTGGTGTGAATTGTGACCCTTTCTTTACAGGAAGGCATCTCGTGTCTGGTGTGTGTCTTGTGTATCTCTCTGTATGTGTTGTGCTATTAATGCTATTTGTACAGTTGGTCATCGAATGAATAAAATTAATATTTTAACCCAGGCTCTCTACCTCACCATCACAGAAGGCTGCGACAGTCTCACACACACAGACACACACACACACTCATACTTGAACCATGAATCATCTGAATGAGCACTTAATATCATATTGGGAGAACGATGATATATGGCACATATTCGCCATCCTGTATCTGTGAACTTTGTTTCAATTAACATTTTATTACGAAGTGAAGGAAAGAAGTTGAAAGTCAAGAGAATCATCGTGTTATGTTTGTGTGTGTACATGCGTACTTGCGTACCTGATCATGCAATGAGCTTTGTGCGCATTCGTTGCCGTGACATAAGAAAATAAATTTGTCATTCTGGGTTGAAGCCAGAGGTTCTTGACGTGAGGAGGCAGGAGAGCAATGGAAGGAGGGGAAAGATGAGCTGAGAAAAAAGATTTGAGATTCATTGATTTCTTCTGCTCTTCATGGTGGAGCTTTCTTACAAATTGGTTTCATTCATTATTATTAGCTGGTGAAGTTGCAAGTAAATGGGTCTTAATTGTACATGCGCCTCCTGCTGACTGCTGATTCAAAACTATTGGATCTCACCTCTGCAGACCTGTTCACAGTTCGTTGAGGCCTCTGTAGTTAAGTATATAACTCATCGCCCCTTACAGCAATGCCTGGGCTGTAATTCCTATTCGACAGTTATTCGAGAAAAAAGTTGAAGGAGAGAAGGGTAAAGGTGAAGAAAAGGAGGAAAGAAAGTGAAGAGAGAAAAAGGTGAGCAGATAGATGAGGCAACTGGAGGCGAGTCATAAGACTTCAAAATGGAACAAAATCTTCAATACTGAACCAAATACAATGATATAATTAAACCATTTGTAGTAATTTATACTGTAACTGCTGCTGTTTGATGTGAAATATTTACGTGCCTTACAGTACTTCTTGAAGTATGTCCATTTTGGAATGGTGGTTCGACTATGACGCTCATATCCAGGCAGTTTGTAACAATTTCATTTTGGATAATCAGCGGGATTTTGCCTCCCACTGGTTCCCTCACCACAGCAAAGACTGAGACGAGGGTGAAGAGAGTGACGAGGAGCTATGTTGGATTTACATAAATCACTGCATAAGCTATTGTATCGGATCTTTGATTGTTAATGACTCGTAATTCCGTTTTGTTGTTTGAGACAGCTGCTCCCCGCTGTCATGAAACAGTGAGCTAGAAATACAATGATACTAATGTCACGGCTGACATGGCATGGCTGTGAGGAGGAACAAGGACAGGAGGAAGAGGTAGGTGATAGAAAAAGCTGAGTGTGGAGTTAAGTAGATGGAAGGATGAGACAGAAAGGAAGAGGAGCTGAGTTTTGACATAAGGCTGATTAGCAGAACAGGAAGATTGATGGACTGCAAGGAGAAGGTGTGCGAGGTTTCAAGAGTGGCGGAGAGGCCTCCATTATGGTCGCCTCACCTCGGAGGAAACTATATGTGTGTGGTGGTGTTACATGTACATTGTCTGCATCACACTTTTCAATTCAGCTCATTGGAAGGTAGAGACTGTCCTCCTGCATTCACATCAATGCAGCCTCGTTCCTCTGCCAGCCTGAGGCTTGGCTGACCTCTGGCCCACCGCCCTTTGGAGGCAGCCGAGCAAACTGCCCTCCACATTCAGAGGTCAGTTACTTGTTTCCCCATGAAGCAGCCATCTGAGATTTACTCCATTCACAACTTGACATGGCTGAATAATGAGAATTACTGCCCTGTAAGGAAAACAGAGGTGAAATTATACTCTGTTGGTCTGCACCTTCTGTCAAATGAAAGACTAACTTCCAGTAGCATTTGGGACAAGTACTGTAGTGCTGCTCAGGTCCAATACAAGGGCAGTGTTTGAAGTTGAAGCAGTAATTGCATTAATCTTTGACTTTTTTTGTATCAATATTAAGTGTCCACATGACACACTACAAGTTGAATAATTGCGGTTGCTACGACCACTCCCCATGGTGATTGTCCAATTGTAATGTGGCTATAAGCATAACAAACCATGGATTTTGTGTGTGTGCTTGTATAAATTGCAATCATTGACATGTGACTAACTAGCTAACTGCATACGAGACATATGCTAGCCTCAGCTACTCTTGAATGCACCCATATTATGGGTACCCTACTTCACCCCTTTTCTTCCTTCTCTGACTGCCTTTCACCTGGGTAGCAGCAATAAGCCACACACATATACAGGCCACATGCTCAAACATACAAAAAGAATGGTGGGAGAGAAATATGCATTAGTAGGCAGGTTAATTAGCTTGATTAGGTGTCCACTGAGCAGCAAAACAGGTATTTTCTTTTCATTTTTTAATCTTGTTATTTTAATAGGTTGTTGTAAATTTTCTGTAATCAGTTGGGCAGAAGAGTCCTAGACGAGTCCTGCTTTACACCTGGTGTAAGGCCACTGCCTCTGTCAACAAAGGATACTAGCCACTGCTATTTTGCTTAGTTCTTTCTTTGATTAGTTCTCAGGTTGTTCCTTTGATCACTAGTTTCTTTACTTAATTTTTTTTTTTAAGCTGTTGTCTGGACTTTTATTTCTGTGCTATATTTAGTGAATGGACAGTTTTCTTACCAGTTATCTTTAGGTTAGGTTTTAATTAGTTAGTTAGTTTTGTTAATCGCCCTTTAGAAATGTATTAGGAAATCTTTCTGTTATCTCACTAACCTGCCTGTACCATCCTACAACTTGTCAACTAGTAACTAAGGTGGACAGGGTGCGTAAACTATATGAAATACCACTGCCGCTTTGTTATTTCTCCCTGTGTTCTCAATTTCACATGTTCTTCTACTACCATCCCAAAATACTGCCCTCAAAGACTTCTTTCCTTCATACCAGCAACGTCCTATCCCTCTGTCTATAATCTGTCACCTGCTTCATGAAACTACTCCTTCACTTGTATTACTACTTTTCAGCTCATTCTCTTCCTCCTTCTCTTTTGGACCTTTATTCTACTTCTCACCTCTCTGCTCCTTACTCTCAGCTCTATTGCAGCCTTACCTTCACACCCAACAGGGTTTTGATATTTTTCTATTCCTTTTTCTCTTTGCTGCTTCTTTTCTTCATTTTTTCTTCTTTTTCTCACTTGTAATGTCCTTGGTTGCGAACACAGCAGGCTCAGGGAAAAGTGAGGTGGAAGAAACAATAGCAACAGGATGCATCATGAGACCCTCTCAGGATTCCATTATAGTACTATGGACTTTGTGAGTGTGGTGTGTGTGCAGGGGTGTGTGTGTGTGCAAGTGTGTCTACTTGGAATTATGGTTGCCCTTGAAGTGAGAGGCAACCTTTGAAGCCTCAAACTGCCTCATAGCACCTCTAGAGTATTCTAAAAAACAGTTCAGTAAACTATTTCCACAGTACTGACTGAGAGGAAACAGAATAAAATGTTGGTGTGCTTTTCTAATTTGGATGACATCTGTAGTTCAGGTGCAATCAACTAGCAAGCATTAATTAGATCAATGAAACTCTACATTCAATTCAAGCTAATCCTCAAAATAGTGTCTTATAGAGTCCAATAGGTATTTTATTTCTCAGTTTTGTTACACTTTGAGTCTTGCTGTATAGTGTAGAAGTTTTAAGAAAAGAAATGCTGTAAGGTGCTGAACTGTTCAGCCGTGGTGTATTGTGTCCAGTGTTATTTACTTGAAGACTAATTTACACTATAACTATACCTACAAAGAGACACAAAGTAGAAAAATGAGCATATACAATCCAAGTCAACATAGCAACTTGAGTGGATCAATAGACCTCTTCCTTTTTCCTTGACAATAACCACTGCTTTGAACTCAGTGAGAGGGACTAGCTTTCAAGTGCTTCAAAGCTTGCTGCTGCCTTTTCCACACACTCTGGGGGCAGAGAGATCATTGCAGCTTTTTTCTTGGTGTTTCTGTCAAACTTGGGCAACAGACAGTAGAATCATATCTTGGGACCTCGAAACACTGGCCTCAAGACAGCGCATCAGCTATCTCAGCATAGAGAGCAGATTCAAGTGACACAGACAAAAGAGAAAGATGAGATTGATCAGCCACCTGAAAGTTTCTGTAAAGCCCACACTTTGAAATCTTTGAGATCATTCTTGGCTCTTTACCTCTTACCTCTCTAGAATGCTGTCCTCCGCTCTTATTTTAGGATAGACTAGTGTCCTGATCCTTTTCCTGTTCTGTTCAAATGAAGGTACATCAGGTACTGTACTGGTAGCAAAAAATAACTAAAATCGTGAAAATGGAAATTGGGTAGGAAAAACTAAGCCCCAATTTCATATTCTGGGTTGACTTGCAGACATAACATCATCATATGTACACATTATTAGTATGAAATTTGGTCTTAGGTTTTGATACAGGGCTGTGAATTTCAGGAACAGGATTTATGGGCAGAGCCTTGAATATCATATGTAACTTGACCCTCAACCCTCACTTGAACACAAGAGTTTCATAAAGCCTTTCAGAGTTAATTTTTATTCGATGCCTTGATTTGAAAGTGCTCTATTTATACAACATATTTGACTGTCAGACAGTTTTTGGTTCCTGCAGCCAGAAAATGTGAGTGAAATACCAGAGACTGAGACAAAAGCTCTTGATTTACCAGTCCAGTTTTATCAGCCCTCACCTGTGGTCTGAGCTTTGGTGATGACTGAATGAGATTAAGTCACGAGGAATAAGGGCTTCCTCCCAGGGTGACTGGGCTCACCTTTTGTTACCAAAATATTTATTAGGGTCCTTATTAGCTGTTACAATGCGGCATACACTCTTCCTGGGCCCACATTACAACCACATTGTACATGCTTTCACATACACACATAGATAAATACCCCACCAATACTACTTAAAACTGCTTATAAACAATAGAAAAACCTACAATTACAGCAAAACTAAGGTGGAGTAAGACAGTACCCTTGGATTGAGAGAATCAGTTGAAGTGGTTTGAGCATCTGATTCTAATTTGTTGTGTAAACCTGTGTTTATGAAGAGAGCACCACTAATGCCTTCACTGGTCACCGACAGAAAAGCTTGTGAAGCAACGCTTGGCAGTGAGTATTATCACATCTATTGATAAAGGCTGAAGTGATCAATAAACCAACAAAATAAACACAATGTTGAATAGCATCTGAACATGTGTTAGTGGAAGAGTGGGCAGCCTCATATTTGGAAATATTCAGATGATACTTAAATAACTTTGAATATAATCTGACAGGGTAGACGGTGCCCAATACAGGCTCAGAGGCCTGCTCTTTATCTTGTTGCTTGCTGTGGTAAATGCGGCTTCCTGCACCCGTGAGCCTGAACTTTAAGTGTGCTGAGAATTAAGTATTGTTCCTTGGGTGTACTGCATTTTAATGCTTTAATACTCTCTATCATTCTCTCCTCTGTCTTCCTCTCTGCGTACATCTCTCTCTCCCTCATGGTTGGAGTTTGACCTGAGGTTTTCTCTTCTGCAGCGTGCTGAGGTTCTGATTAGAGCCAGGATAACTCCAGCCACTCCACCGTCACTTCATTTTCAATCAGACGGATTGACACTGGGAAGATCATCCTTATGTAGTATCTGTAACTGCTCGTGTGTGTGTGTGTCTGTGTGTGTGTGTGTGTGTGTGTGCAGAGGCTGTGCTCTGAATACCATGGAACTCTCCTTTTAAATAAAACTTGACATTGGTCCCAGTAGAGATTTGAAACATACAAACATATTCAAATGCAAAACCATATGCCCCAACAGGTCAATGGGACATTTGCTGCAAACAAACCTCTTACTGTATTTGTTCTTTGATCTTTGTATGGATGGTAGACTTCATGCTGATACTCTCCTTGAACGGACAACCTCTCATGTCCCCAACTCTTTCTGTTTCTGGCCGACATTTCTCAAAGTCATCAGTGTCTTTTAGAGTGTGGTAAGTAAATTGCACATCGATAGTAACAGTTTGAGATGTTTAGCACATTGACCAGTGTTTATCCTCCCCATCAGACAGATAAAGCTGCAGCTGACAATCACACTCTCCCCAACAGAACATGCCAGGCTAAATATATTTCATGTCTTGGACAATCTGTATGGACAAGAATAAGGAAAACTGAAAAAAATTAATAATCTACGGTACTGAGCTGAAAAGTTGTCCCTTCATTTTATTTTACAGCCAGTCTTCTCCTGATTTGTGCTGTCATTGTGCTAAAGCTGATCTAAGCTAAACTAATTAAAGCAACTGTATATAACTATTTTTCATAGTGACAGTTTCAAAATCAACTTTGACGTTACACTGACTTGTAATAGTGAGAATGGTGCCTCTGTCACTCCCACACACCTCTTCTTTTACTCTTTAGCTTTTGGTGTGCAATCTCCCTTCGAAGTGCATAATTGGTGTTAGTTAGCAGCTGCTGCCACAATTGGCTATGATTCAGAGGATCTCTGGTATTTTTGATTAGTCAAGATTAGCCAAATGCTTCCAGCTTTATGAGTGGAACCTTTATGCTTACTGATTTGTATGAGATCATGATCTTATGTTTGCTGCCTGAATGATTGATAAACTTTGTTTCTGTACATCAACCCGCATCTTGAGTACGCTTCTTTCATCGCTCGACTTGGAGCCCAACAAATTTAATGAGCCAGCGTCCTGTGATTACCACTTGTGGCTACAGCTGTTGCTGTTGCTCAACAACATTTACATATTGTTGCTTTAATAGTAGACTGAATGTACCATTAGTTTATCAGCTGACCCGGTGGATGACCTAGGTTGTTGAATACTTGGTTTCTATATCCAGACTCTCCTTGGTGGAATCTCTGTGCCACACATATGACATCGTGTGCAGCATGTCTTAAACCAGTGGTTCCCCACCTGGGGAGTTAGAACCCTGCTAGGCTGAGGCGCAGTAAATGGGAGGGGGGTCACAAGGTGGAAATAATTAGTATTTAACACTACAGCCTTATCTTGAGCCTGGCCACACTTCCACTAGACTTTCTACCCTCAGCTGTAGTCTACTCCCAACTCCTAGTGACATTAAGTCTTCTCCTTATCCTCTTGGCTAATACAAATTCACTATGGTTTTGTTAGAAAGCAGTAACATTATTACCCCAGTTTCATACATCAAATGGGTGATGGGTCCACCCAGCGGCTTGGGAGGCCCTATGATTTGGTCCCTTAAGCTGCTGCAGTTTCTAATGCATAAAGCCCTGCACCAGTCTTCCTCTGTGATTAGGAAAGGTGAATCTTAAATAAACCGTGTCCTGAAATCTGAAGTCAGCCTTTAGATTTGGGTCAATCAAGGGTCATTGGGTTTGTGTGATTAAAAATTACCATATAGAAATGCAGAGATGTAACAAATAAGGTGACAGCTCAATATCTTCTTCTGTCACCTTCTGTAATAGTTACAGATAGATAGATAGATGACTTTATTCATCCCAGAGATTCAGTACAGTAGTTCAGAAATAATAGTATTAGTAAAGAGTATTAGTAAAGGATAAGTTTTTCCTCTCTGTACTGTCATTGCCAACAGCCATTTTCGTCTCTCTTTTGAAAAGTCTAGAGTGTTGTAAGGTAATTTTTCTTAAAGCAGTGCGTTAAAGTTTGCCTTTGTCTTACTTACCACTCAAGTATCAACTCAGCCAACAGGAGTTTTATGACACCACGGCGCAATTTTTGACTGTTCTTCCTTGATAGCTTCCATTGTCTACTTTCCTTTTCATCAGAAAACAAGTGAAACAAGGAATGAAAAAACATGACGGGGAGCTCATTACAGCTTTGAGGGATTACATGTCTTTCTATCTGTTTCCCTCCAACCGTTTGATTTTAAATCCTCATACTTTTCCTCCCACCCCTTCTTGTTAGCAGGACAGGCTTTGTATTATAGTGACAGGTCGATGCATCACAATGCGGTGGGTGAATGTTATGTGCATTAGGCAAAGGCAAAGTGTGCGTGGACTTACAATGCTCTGTCACATGTGCAGAGCCGCCTCCCAAACTGGCCTGATGGCTCCCCTCATTCAGAAGCAATCAGGGACTCCTGCGGCCCTCTCTGTCTTTCCAATCCTCCCTCCATCACTGATGTAATTTGTCATTAGTAGAGCACTTGAAACTTTTAATTGAGTCTCTAACTGTTTGGGAGCGGATAACTCCTTCCTCATCTCATCTGGCCTGTTTTGTTTGCTTTTTGTTTCGTTGTAAGAATAACCTTTGTTTTCATCATATTTGATTGTGCCTTCCTTGGTTGTGTGTGTGTGTGTGTATAATGCCCAAATCTGTGGTATATATGCGCACTTGTATTCAGAGTTACGGGTCTGGGTGATCCTCTGGCTGCTTGTCCTGTTTTGACCTCCCAATTAATTTCACCATTAAAGCTGGATCTCAGTGCAGGGGAAATTCACAGAAAAGGTCAGTGCACTGTGTTTATATATTCAACAAAATTTTAATTAAGCAACAGTCGTAAAAATTCTGGTAATTACATGTCTGCTCAGGGGTTGAGTGGTGGAGAATAATAATAAAACATTTACTATTTAAAAAGCCATCTGAGCAGAAGTAATTTACCTCAATTCATGACCATGACATAACCCAAGTACCTAGTAGAAAAAATTTGTGAAAATGCACAGTTACATATACGTGAGAGAAAATGAATCATTTATATATTACATGACGTATGCTCTGTAAGAAATTATTAAGTACTAGTTAAGGGCTCACATTAGCCTCTATGCTGACTTTTGTTTCCCTTTGTTTATTATGAATTTGACTTTGAATTATAACAAACATGAGTTAACCTATAATTAAAATCACCGTGCTTTTCAATTATTTTTTGTAATCTTGACATTCTGGCATCCTTGTTCTGAGTGTGTTGATATATAAACCTGGTGATTTATTGTATGGAAACACTGTACCTTTTATCTCTTTAAATACCAGTTTAAAAAAATCACATACACACATTAAAAGCTCCATGCTTTATACTTTTTTTTTTTGGTGTTTATTGATATTGATGTCATAAGAAAATATATTTGTGGTTTTAAGTACATCTGATTGGTAGTGACATGGTCGGGCCGGGTGGGCCATACTGGGACATGTCCGAGGGGCAATGACCATATAGTTGTGACATCACAAAGTTACAGAAAACCCTGACAGCTTGTTTGAGGCAGAGTTTCTGAATACAGGCTGTGCTCCATAGACTGAACATTTTGATATTTGTATATATAGCACCTAGATCAGCTTTATAATCAAAACATATGAGACCTTTTAATGTCTAATACAGAATGTGTGCGATGTTGTATTTTTATTTGAAGCATTTCTATGTCATTGATGTCTGTTAAAAGTCCAATAACCACAAAATAAATAAATGAATACATCTATTTTGCTTCATGTAGCTGCTGTGATACATACAATACAAACTGAGTAGCTGGTAACGTCAGTTTCTAACTTCAGTAGGACCTTGATACAGAACTGAAGAAAATAACATACATTATCAATCTCTTCACCAATTTGCACAAGCTGTTCTATAAACTCTCTTAACATTGGCCTATAATGCTATGCCAAACTTTTTGCAGAGTATAACTTTA
>BRZM01000707.1:256801-271280 GCA_033238685.1 Lates japonicus | reverse complement strand
CTGCACATTATCAATCTCTTCTGGTGCACAAGCTGTTCTATAAACTCTCTTAACATTAGCCTATAATGCTATGCCAAACTTTTTTGCAGTAGAGGATGTTAAAAGATTCGATAAGAACTGTGAGTACATCAGGAGACAAAAAGAGCGACAGGATACTACAAGCATTGAAACACATGGAAACTGAAGGCTTAGAGCACGGGGGGGGGGCGTGTTCAAAAAGTCTCATTAGTTTTCTGCTGAGAAAAATACAGATAAACATGGGGATAATCCCTCACCTACCTTGCAAATTCTGTAGTGCAGATGTCCATGAAAGAGGAAAATGGCGACATGCTGCCTCTGACTGTGGCGTGCAAAATTGCTGTAAGTCACATTCAGTCTTTGGTACTGATTATCATGGTGGTGTAGTGTAGATGGGAGCAGCCCATCAGGATTTTTTCCAAAATATTCATTTTGAGATGCCTGTATGTGCTTACGCACTGCCATTTGTATTGCATTTTCTCTGCTGGTGAATTCCAGGCCCACCGCAGTAAAAATCTCTGTCAGCGAAATGGGGGCCAGGATATTTGCTGGAGCATGGTGAAAGTTTTTTTGGCCCTTTCCCTTGGTGGCTGATGAGGAGACAAAGCGAAGGATCCATGGGTAAGATATATCCCTGGAGGAACTTCAGCTTGATTCTGGGCAAGCAGAGCAAGTAAAAGAACACTGACTGATAAGTCTTTCCCTCCACCACTTGAGGTCAAACATTCTGGGAAATTGGGGATCTTCAGGGCAAAACCACAGTCACAGGGTAAGTCAGTATCCATTTTGTCTCTGCATGTACAAAATGTGTTTAGCCCAGCTTAGCATGACGACTGACCTGAAGTGGTTCAAGGTGGATTTTTAAGTCTGCTTTGGGTCATCGTCCTGTTGTTGTGTTTCAGTTTCACATTTTTGACTGACTGCAGAACATTTGCATCCAGAATCTTCTGATATTTACTGAAATCCATTCTTCCCTCTGTCCATGCAATGTTTCCTGTTCCAAAGGCTCCAAAGCAGAATATTTCCAACCCCATGTTCAACAGCCAGTGTTTGTTCAATAAATACTGCTCTCTTTTTTTGGCCAAAAAGCTCAATTTTAACTTCACCTGTCCACATTGCTTGTTTCCAAAATGACTCTGATTTATCCAGATGATGCTTTGTAGACTTCAGACATTTGTGACAAAATTGCAGGTAAAGTTGTGGACCCCTTTTCTGCATCAAAGCTGCAGTGGAACAGGGCACCAAATGGGATGGAAAAATTGCATTTATGCATGTTTCACTTATTAACTTGAGGACCATTACATTCTCCTTATTGGTTGACTTGTGTCGTGTTTAGTCTAATTTTATACCTTTCAATGGAGCTAAAACTCCTATACATATGTCATGGTTTATTTAAGTCAGTTTCCATTCGTTGTGTTGCATTTTGTTTTTATTGAAAAACCAATATTTCCACTTTTTTGAAATTCTGGCATTTCAACTTAAACAGGTAGCTCAAAAGAAGTGAATAAATGACAGAATTTGCACTGATAGGGGATCAGACAAACTTTACAACGTACGCGTTAAAACTGGTGGTGCCACTGTTCTTCCTGTCTGAAATGACAGAGAGACCCACAGTTAATTTAAATGGTAAATGGACTGTACATATATTGTGCTTTTCTAGTCAGATTGACCACTCAAAGTGCTTCACACTACAGATCACATTCACCCATTCACACACACATTCATACAGCACTTATTCTATACGTTAGTACTCCCTAACACATTCACACACCGATGTACACACATCAGGGGTGATTTGGGGTTCAGTATCTTGCCCAAGGATACCTCGGCATGTGGACTGGAGGAGCTGGGGATTGAACCACCAACTGGTTGGTGGGCGACCTCCTGAGCCACAGCTGCAAAGTGTAACTTCACCCATTAGCACTGAGGACAGACTCAGTATTGACTACTTCCACAGACTGACGGAGGGAGGAGATCACACTCGTGTGTTGGAAAGACAGACACATTTCCACTTTTGCACATCTGTCCAGAACGTGTCTGGACAGAACAAACACACTGGGCCTCTCAGTGTGTTAATGTCCTGGGTCTTCTCTGTGCTTCTGGTTGGTGGGGGGGGGGGTTGTTTATCAAAGACAATATTTCACTGATGGTGCCGCAAAGTAGAGACAGGTTGCATGTGTTCTTTGCCATTGTATGATAATTAATGACAGATTGATTATTTTTTATGAATAGGTTATGGATTGGCAAACTGACAGGACATTTTCAGGGTAAAGTGCATATGTGAATTGCTTAGTTCTGTTTTTCTTTCCGTCTGAATCAATGCCTCATGCATGCTGAACTATAGTATTTGTGTATATACTTACATTATTGATCCCATGCTCTCGTGTGACAGCTGTTTGGTCTCACTGGTGTAATCACACCAAAAGTGCCACTGGTGACGATAGCTTAAATCATGAGATCCCTGATGACAACAGCTAATTGTGCTGTTCAGAACAAATTTCTTCATTTGTATCAAATCCCACTGGCTTACTACACGACTTTGGCAATGACACCTCGTGCATCAAGCGAGCTTTGAATTTTCTCAGTACCTGTGTAGTTATTGTAGCTCTGAGCAAATTCAATCAATTCTCCCTAGATTCGCATTGAATTGATGGCTCTTTAATATCCACTTCCCATTTACCTCACAGCTTCAAACATGCAAGTGTAAAGGAAATGGATACACAAAGCCATGCTCACACACAAGCACACAGAGACCCCGTACTCCCATGAGGTTATATTAAAAGTCATATTTTTGTTGGATTGTATGCTTGATTGTTGTAGCAGCTCAGCCTAAGAAGTCCATCGAAAATTGCCAGTAGGATAGAGGACAGAAGGTAGCTGTAGGAGGTAGGAAATGGCTGTGTGTGTGTCTGTGTGTGTGCGTATGCTTCGATAATGGTATTTCTGGATATATCCCAAGTTATTACTGTAAATCAGGCGGGCTTTCAAGACCTTTAACACAAAGTAACAGTCCCTAACAGCAGCTGCGGATGCCATATAGAAATTACATGAATATGGATTAGAGAGAAAAATGGGATGGAGTGGAATGAGAGATGGATGGAAGGATCGAGTGAGGAAGAGGAGATGAGGAGGAAGGGAAATTATTAGGATGGAGACAGTGAAGACAGTGAGAGAAAATGCAGCTGAATGAGGATGGACAGATTGACGGGTAGAGGGAGGTTAAATAGGAGAGAGGTGTTTGATAGAGGTATAACAGCATGAGGTAGGTAAGAGGGGCAGGTGGAGAATGTGCAGGTGGAAGGGCAAAGCAGGGCCAAGGTTTGGAATGGAAGAAATGGATGTGATGGAGAAATGGGGAAAAAAAAGAAAAGAAGAGCTATTTCACATCAAGAGTCTTTCAACACAAGTGGACCACTTCCACCCCTGGCCCTTTGGCTGAGGCTCACAACAGTCTGCACTCATATGCAAACCAGGGAAATTTATGGAAATGACTGGTCCAGTGTGGACTTAAAAATAGGATCGGCTCTCCAGCTCGCTCATGAATCATGCATCCTTTTTCGAGTCAGAGACTTTAACTAATGGGTCATTGTGAGGAAAGGACCCTCATTTGGTACCGTGCCATAGTATATGATTATTTCAAAAGCATATGGGGGCCTTCACACAATGGAATGCAGAATTCTACACAACAATGCAAGGCCAAACCTCTGCAGGTAGTGTATGTATTGTTTTTAAATAGAATTCAAACTTGCTACATTTTAAGAAACAGTTCAACATTTTGGAAAATATGCTCCTTTGTATACCTCTCTGAGTTAGGTGAGAAGAAGGATATTACTGTCCAATACACATTGTCTATGTCTTAATTACTGAGCTAAAGTCAGGAACAGTCATGTATTGTGAAAAATTTTTGGTCACATTAGCAGCATGGCTTTAGGGATGGCAGTATCATGGTCTACCATTTTGGTCCAGACTGAGCATATCTCTGCAACCATTGGACCAACCATCAACAAATTTTCTACAGACTTTAATAGAGTGCTGCAGAATGAGTCAGGATGTAACATAGCATTTTAGCACTTCTGGTTACCTCATCCCAAAGTTGATGGGTTTTGGACTAAATGTGACAACATCAGTTGGCGATGATGTACTCACCAGTCTGCCTTTACAGTCTTGTATTTATACTCATGCTCTTGCAAACTATCACTAACTTTCTAAGAAGAAAGGACTTTGTAGAAGACGTCGGCACTAAATCAAATTACAAGTTGGAAGCTTAGTGGTGGTGATGTTGAAGGCATACAACCGTGTTGAAGTTTGTTTATAGCCTAACATTAGCTTTTTACTTGTGGCGATTGTATTTAGGCTTCAAAAAAAAAAAAAAAAAATCCCATTGGCTTTTTTTCAAGGGAACCAGGGTGATGCTAATTTCTGGGCTGGCCTACAAATTACTTTAGTGATCCCTTTTCTGACTTTTAGCCATGTTAAGTTGTGCTAGTTAGTTATGGTAACTAAATAGCATGCTAACACACAAAACTAAGATGGTGATTGCATTAATGTGGTGGTGCATTAAGAGCTTGTTAGCATGCTAACTTTAGGTTTTAGCTCAAAAAACTGCTGCACCTACTAAAAAGTACAGATCACAAAGTTGCTAGCATGGCAGATAGAAAAAGAAATCAGGATCACATGCTTGTGTTTCTTCTGGACCAGTATACACCGGTTCCACAGCCTGAGTCTGACCCATATACAGCATGATTATCGGATGCACATCTGGACTAGTTCTGGTGAAAATCTTCCGGAATCAGCCCAGATGTAGTATATGGGCCAGACTCAAGCCGAGGACCCAGACATACATTGGGCCAGAAGTTAAATTTTTCTGTAGCTAGCCAGTGGCAAAGCTCTTGTGCTAGCTTGTTTATTTATGGACAGGGATGTAAAAATGGCCGGCCGGACCGGGGATTGACCTGGGGACCAGCTGCTCAGGGCACTTAGACCCATGTGGTACGCGCCCCAACCATTTGGCTATTATTTTATATTTATATTTATTTATTATTTTTTGTTATTTTATATTTCATACCTGAGAAGTACTTTTTAATGAACAACAGTTAATCAAAAAACTACACTGAGCTCTTCAGTAAAGTGTCTCTAGCTACAGATATGAGCCAATAATAGCCATTTGTCTCTCTCTCTTGCTAAACAGAGGAGGTACAATGTTAATTTGTGACATTAACTTTGTTCATGTCAAAGTGTCTAAAAAAAAACAAGCAAAGAATGTATGATGTGAATCTCTCTCTGTGACAGAAAACGAGTGACTGAATTTCCAAAAATGTTGAACTATTCCTTTAAATTACCAATTACCACAAACAAAATCTGTGTGTGCATTCAAATATTTGTAGAAATGTTATAAGCTCAATCAGGTATTAAGTATCAGAGTTAGAGAGGAACTACCCAACAGGCTTTGTGGTACTTTATCCCTTGTCACGTTCAAAAGAAATTTTCAATGACTGTGCAGACATTCAGGTATGCACACACGCACATACACACAGTCATGCACACTGTGCACATTTTGCCCAAATTTCCTCACTCCTTTAACCTGCACATCAGAGAGCTCAAACTTCATTTTGAGCTTAGAAGTTAAGAGTTCAAAGAGATTGAAATCCACATATGCAGTCACTCACCCAAACACACACACACCCCCACACACACGTACGTTCACCCTGCAGATGTATTCCCACTATTACTGTGCGAGGAACACTATTAAGGAAGTGCTGTGGTTGCATCTGTTCTGAGTGTGTGTACAGCCCTGAGCGAGTCATCTATTTCAGCAACCTTCCCCTCTCCTCTAGTCAACGCAACAGAACACTCAGTGCCTCTGAACAGAACTCTCCAAGCTTGAGAGGGACAGGCCCTGTAGTTCAGCATGCCTCGGTGTCGATTTCTCTCTCTCATTATCTGCATTTCACACTTTCTCACACTTGTTCTCGGAATCTGTCTGTCTTTCCCTCTTTTTTTTCTTTTCGTTATTTTGTTAATCTCAATATTGTATCAATGCGAGAGTTTAGCACGCCTGTTCTCGAGACAGAAGGCGAGAGAGAGAGTGAGACGCTGACTGTGTGTCTGCATCCAACAGCACCAGTGACATTTTGCAGACAGCAACACTGGACAGATAAAGTGTCATTTGAAACGAGTCTCATGATAATGATCAGAAACTGAAACTAGCATGTGTTTCTCATGCATGTGGACAGACTCGTGTTTCCCTCCCTCTCTCTCTCTCTGTGTTTGTGTGTCTGTGCAGAAATCTCAGTGTGTGCCATCCCCTGCTGTCAGGACATACAGAGAAGAAAAACAAAGAAAAATAATCCCTGCATTATTATCCGGTGACATTGCAAAACTGTCAAGGAGCATGTATACAGTACATGCTCTATATGTCCATGGAAGACACATGACACATGAAACATGTTGTACTCACAGAGACACACACATGCTAGTTATGATCGCACACACTGCTGTTTCTTGAGTACTGGAATATATTTTGTCTGCATCTGAAAGCGGTTCCTTCACGTGTATGCATGATCATGTGTGCACATGTCCATGTATGTACGTAAGTGTGTACATGTGTTTGTGTGAGAACACAGAGTGTTTCTGCAGTGCTATAGTGCCATCTACAGCCGGCTCTCACTCGGGAGCAGAGCAGCACAGAGCCGGTGGCCATACACAAGCAGTGGCCTTCCATTCACTCTCACTGTGGGATCAGAGAGTGTTCCCTCTGAATGTGTGTATGGGTGTGGGTGTGTGTGTTTGTTTCAGTGTGTGCAAGTGCTGCAGCGAGCACAACGGACACACCATAAAGGTGAGAGGATGCAAGGGGAGGAAATAGCCTTGTGCTTGCGTGTTTGCATGCATGTGTGTTTGTGTGGCTTTTCACTTCTCTGGCTGACAACTAAAATACCATATTGCTCCTGTCTCACAGACATGGCCTTTTCCTTTTCCCTCCAGCCTTTTTTTTTTCCTCTTTCCCCTCCTCCTCCTTCTCCTCCTCCACGAGTTCCCCTTCTCTACTCTCACTTCTAAACTCACTGGTGGTCCAGAAGTTTTGTTCTTCTCTCGTACTCTAAATTTATTCTCAGCTTCTCTACTTAAGAATGACACTGCTCCCCTCTGTGCTCTCTCCCTCTCTCTCAGAATTGTGCTCTCACTTTGCTCCTGCTCTTATCTGTACTGTTCACTTGAATTATAAGATGCAGCTTCCTTTCAGATTCACCAACATAAATATAGTTCTTCCATGCAGAAACTTTGAATACTTTTTCACCAGTCATTTGAATTCTATTCACTGCTGTGCTGTCAGTCCTTTTCTGGACTGACATTGCGCAGCAGTCTGTTGGCAATGTGATTCAAATATTGGTTGATTTAAGGAAGAACAGGGAAAAGGTGATTGATGACAGTGGCACCAAGATGTATGAATAAGAATAGCATTTGGATTACTGTGTTTGGACAGTACTGCTTACGCATTTTCACAAGCTGCTTCTGTCTCTCTCTCTTGCTCTTTATCTCTTCCATCAGTTTATTCATTCTCTCCCACAGAGACACTGCTCTCCTCATCTTCCGCTCCCTGTCTTCCTCTCTCTTTCCCGCAGTCCCCTCCGCTGGGGTTAATGAATGACTTGGCAGGAGGCGGTAGCTGTGGCTGTGGGGGAGCCAGTAGGGCTCAGAGAGGTGAGGAGACACTTCCTGCCCCTCCCCCCGCTACTATTCTCACTCACCGAGCTACACTGCCACATAGCCCTGCCAGGAACAGGATGGCACCGGCTTATTGGATTATCTGTTAGAATGACTTCCTGGTCCTGGGTAGGGTTTGCGCACAGCTCTAAAATAAACTGTATCCTCATCCAGATTTGTTTATCTTTGTGTCAGCACATGAAAGACAAAGCCAAAAAAGTGGGAGAAAAACTAACAGATGCTCAAATTCATCTTAAACACTTAAGCCATGAGGGCACGTTCAAATGGAGGCGCTGGATGACACTGTGCTCTGTTTATAGCCACACAAGCAGCTGTGGATGGTTATGGTGGTCAGTTAATCCACCACTTTGGCTCAGAGTGAAATATGTTGACAGCTATTCAATGGTTTGCCACTGCATTCTGTGCAGACATTTATAGAGCTCAGAGGATGGATCCTGATGACTTCTGTGTCTCTGACTTTTCATCTAGCACCGCAAGTTTTCACTTACCCAGTGAAATATGTCAACAGTATGTCAACAGTTCCTCAACAATGTAGTCTCATGATGTTGGTGAATATCTGACTTCATGTAGCACTACCAGCAGATTGACATTTTTTGAAGTATATAAATATGGCACAGACTTTCATGTTCATCACAGTGAGTGTATATAAAGATGGACGACACTTCCTCCCACTGTACAAAAATTAAGCCAAAATACAAGAGCTACCCTTTTGCACTGGTACGGCCACAGTCTGTGCAGTATTGAACAGGTAGTAACAGTGTGATAAGAACTACTTAAAATATATTTGGTGTGTACTTTGATTTTTCAGTTTGGCCCATATCTGATTTGCTAACATGGAGGAGGCAGGGTTTATGCAGACTGCTTCCAGGGGGCAATTTAAATGTTCTGGCTTCACTTTTGGAGAGCTGTCATGTCGTCTATCTTTATATACAGTCACTGGTTCATCACAGGACAAACGATGATGTTGATAGTAAACATGGTAAATATTACCTGCAAAACATCAACACATTAACAGCCATAGGCAAATAGCAACCTGTGGGTCAACTCTGGCCCTCCAAAAAGATAAATACAGTATTTTACAAAAACTTAAATTTTCTCTCTCTTAGTTTGCAGTTAAGTAAATTTACAGGATTCTACATAAATAAATATAGATTGACTATGTAAATATAAAGCATATGTAAATCCGCTATGACCTTTGATATCTGATAATAATCAGTGGCCCTAGATGAGGCAAGGCAGGTTATTTGAAAAGTGCATGGTGCTGAAATGAAGTCTAATAGGCAAAGGGTAAATAAAATGATTGGGTATTTGATCATAACAGACTTCTGTCAATAACAAGACCTTCAGTCAGCCATACTGTAAATGGTACAGAACAGCAGGCCACAGTTTGAAACAGTTTCATAAATTGGTGTTATTCTTAAATTAATGAAAAAAAAGAAACAAAACATTTAATATAACATACACTGAAAACATACAAAATGTGCTTTGAATCACCATGACTGCTGGGGAAAACAGAGTTTGGACCTTAATTTTTTATCTCTCTTACAATTGGTTTTCTCTCTACAAAGTCTCTTAGTTTTGTAATGACAATATGAGCTGAGAAACACAAAAAATATGTTGGGAGAAAAAACAACCACTTACTTTGCTGCAGTTAATTCAGCAGTAATATATGCAGCCACTACAGCCAGACAAAAACTTTTACACCAACTAAAGGAAAAGTCTCAGTGCAGTGATGCTCATTGCAAAAACTAAATAGTAGATAGTACTGTACTTTGATGAGATTCTGGGGTAGAGATGCCAGGAAATACACAGTGATTTATTTACTAAGCAGTTTGGAGGTATTTCCCCTCCCCCCTCCCCCCTCCCCAAGGTACACATTCATATACATATTCTCTTTTGCACCTGCAATAAGCCACTATCAGATGTGCCGACAGCCCTTTTTTCTACCTGATGAATTCTTTGAAAAGAGAGCCTTCTCCAGTCTTTTGTGAATCCCCTAATGGTGTCTCATATGCTTACAGTGCTAATGGGCACAGATTTGAAAGCTATCATAATCCTTTTGAAAAAAAGTATCAGATCACTGACTTTATAAACTGTCTCTCTCATCTTCCTGCGAGGTGTTTATGGTGTGTGTGTGTGTGTGTGTGTGTGAGTGAGTGAGTGAGTGTGAGGGGGTCTCAGAGATGGGCTTCAGAAAAGCACCAGCATGAGCTAGAAGCAGCCACGGAAAAAGACTCAGGGCAAAGTCACAAACAGACAAATGAGCTGATTTGTTGGCTGATTGAGCACCGCTTGTCGATTAAATCCCTTTCAGTGTTTGCTGTGCTGAAAAGCAGCACCGAAGAAAGAAAAAAGAAAGAAAGAAAGCAGAAAAGAAAGAAAGTGAACAACGCACAAAAACAGCATGAAAGGGCGAAGTGGGAGACAGAAGGAGGCCGCCTATAAGACAAAAGCTTTTTGAAACACCACAAAGGCCTAGATGTTAGTTGTCATTTGACTTGTGGGAATTTTAGAAATGACACCCCTTCCCCCCACCCAAGTTGAAAGAGAAGGAACAAACACAAGAGGAGGGATGAGATGGGCTGCAGGGGAGGACTGAAATACTTTTTGGTGCAAAAAGTGGAGAGTCAAGCTGAGAAGGAGGTTCTGTACGTGTGTGCATGTGTGTGTTTATATGCATCCTCGCAACTCCAGTATGACTTGTGAGTATGTCTCCGCCTATGTCACCCAGAACAACAGTTGTCATGGGAACATGGCTGTCAGAGGAACAGACATATTTCCACACTGTCTTTGTTCTTCTTGTTAATGTAATACAATACCACCCCCCTACCACACACACACACACACACACACACACACACACACAATAACAGGCAAGTTTACTTTTGTTTCTATTTTGATTTTGTTTTATTTTTTCCATCCTCTTGTTTTGCCACTTCTCTTCTTCCTCTCTTTTTTCCTCCTTTTAAAACATTTTTCAAGTGCTTTCTTACCAGCTAGACATTAACTTTGTCTGTCTACTACCAAGCAGGATTTGGGTTTGGCAAGGCATTTTCAGGTTTAACGCTGGGTTTTCAGGGTTACAACGGGTCCACTTCTTATTGGGTTATATCACCATGGTAACTTATGCTGCACATGTAACCTGCTGCAATGCAGGTTATGTTAAAGATAACAGATCAACACGTATAGAAGAAAAATGGCTTCACAATATGAAGAAGATCTGGCAGGCAAAAGTATTCATAGACCAGCAAACTCCTGTGTACGGTGGCCCTGGAGGTCAAAGCACGGCATTTCAGAAAACACAACAAAATTTCAGAAAACAAAACAACATTTCACAAAACACAATGAAATTTTAGAAAACACAACAGCATTTCAGAAAAGACAATGACATTTCATCATGTGTGATAGATTTGAGCATAAGGAGCCCAGAGATACTTGCCACAATACCCAAAAAACATAACTCTGACAGTAGACATACTACAATACTTGACTCTTGTTTTTCTTTAAACTGTACTAGTCAATATTTTATGTGTGTGCAGCGGGACAGTGGTCGCTCCATCGTGATAAAACTTTAGTGAGAACCTACAGAGGACTGAGTGCCCCTCTTTGATTTTGTGACCCACAAATTTACTGTTTTAGTTTATTCTCAGTGTTCTCTTTAACCCCATTTCCCGCTGCAACAGAGTTGTTTTCACCAAAAAATGAAAGATATAAACCCACTATGTTACCTTTCCAGCATCAAACAGCAGACAGACACAGTTAGAGGCTAGGTGGTGAACACAGTGGAGCACTTAGCTTGTAAAAAGTCAGATATTTCTCTCAGGAGTTGGTGGAGACCAAAAACTCATAAAGCTCAAAAGAGAGTCACCATAGACACAAGTCAGAATGAATGCAAAAGTTACTCAATGTCTTTTGGGTGAGTAAATAAACAACTGCTCACAATGAACATCTTTATAAGGTGATAATATGTCAATGTTGAGTTGACAGCATTCTGGCAGGCTTGCAGACTTGCAAGTATTTTACTGTTGTATCAATCAGAGTTACCGTCCTCCCATCAAACTGTGACAATTTTTAAAGCTAATGTCACTAAAATTAATTCACACAATCTCAACAAAAGAAAAAAAATTATCTCAGTTCAAATAAGTAAACTCAATTATAAAGATACGCATCGATCACAGAGATAAAGCTCTACATTCCTTCCAACAGTCAGACCATAGTGTTCTTTCTACTTTGTGTGCTGATATAATGCACTGAATGTATTTTACATGACACAACATTTAATTCTGAAATAATGCAAGCATATATTCTATTTACATTTTATTAATAAAAGAGTATTGAGTGTCAGTGGTTGTTACAAATTGGAACCTGATGTGCAAGGTTATTTGTATTTCAGTCTCCTGCTTTCACTGTTTTTCTCTGTAAACAAGCTTAATGACTCTGTTGGTATGTGATAAGTCAACAATCTCACAATCTGATAATCTGTGATGAATAGTGTGTTTGTTGTTTGAAAACACTGGAAATGGTATGTGTATGTTATCTGACAGTGTTGTAATTCAGACTGCATCTTCTCCATTATGGGTGAGCGCATTACTTGTGATGTGATTTATATTTGTGTCATCTACCACTGCGATCAAGGCAGTGAAAATGGATCAGAGGAATTTGTGGAGTTGGCTGAGTTTTGGGCTTTCATCACATTCCTACCTGCCATCCTCACAGGAAGCATGTTTGAAAAGTGGCGTGTTTATGTGAAAGCTAACAAGTGCTTACTGTCCCCACTGTGCAGGGTTTTGGTGTATTTGTTGTCTTGTACAGATGCAGGCGTACCGCTGTGACTTGTTTCCTCTTTGTCCATTAGGCTACACATTGCTGCCATGGATGATAGCAAATTCATTATCCTTCAACTACAGTAAATAAATTATCTCTTCTTTTGCCAATTTTGAAGTAACGCCTGCTGAATGAATCCTATCAATTTGCACACTTCACCTCCCTTACTTTAGCATGGAAGTCTGATTCTTGATATCCTTTGAAACACCATTTTTATTTGTGCATTGTGACTAGGAGGGGGCTTTGTTATTGCTACCACACACTGGAGAAATACGCATTCACCAGTCTTCTAAGTATCTACCAGCAACGTAGATTAGAACAAGTAGCACGGGGTTTGTTTGTCTTGGGGGTTGTTATTGTGATTTTTGTTTATCTATTTGCTCTCTTTATTTTATGGAGGGTTTTTCACTACACACAAGCTGCTTAGAATATCAGTAGCAGGCCAGATGCATCTGGCACATTCCACATTCTCCTCAGGTACCGGTGAAACAACCACAGCATTTCTTTCTCTTTTATGCCTTTTCATTCTCGTCTCCTCATCTTCCAATATGGTGATTTTTAATCACCTAATATCATGGCACAATGAACAGATTGCCATGAGTCGCAAGTGGAGGCCGCGTGAGACAAAACAAAGAGCGGGAGTGGGAGAGAGGCAGCTCTGCCTCTAATTAAAAAAGTGAATCTGATCAGTGTGTGGGTGTGTGTGTGTGTTTGTATGTCCAATCTTCAGTGTTGTTTGTGGGATTGTGAGCTTGGATTCATGCTTATATGTATGCACCTGCATCTGGTTGTCAGCATAGCAAGCAAATCTGTAAAAGTGGGCTGGTGAGAAAATGTACATTACGAAACTTAATCTATCACTTACAATCAAACTCCATTTTACCTCTGGAATATAATTAGGACTTCAGAACATGGGGGACAGAGCAGAATAAATCACATATGAATTGAAATGAATGTTGAAATAGATAAAAATAGCTAATTGAATTCAGTGAGTCTATAGCAATACATGCGCCTTTGTGAGGCTGCACCTAGGAACAGCAGAACTTTGAGCTAAATGCTAAAGTCAAATTTATATGATCACAATGACAAGGCTAGCATGCTGACTTTTAACAGGTATAATGTTTCACTATTTTAGTATGTTGTGTTAGCATGCTGACATTGACTAATTAGCACTGAATTGATTGATAAATCATTGCATGAAATAAAGATTTGACCTGATGAGGGCTCCAAATTAAATGCCAATTAAAATACATCCTCTGGCAACACTGAATGTCAGTATGAAATTCTGTTCCAGTTCATAACAGATGTTGAGATATTTCACAGAAAACAGTATAAACATTGACCTGCTGGTTACAATGAAAAATCACCAAAGGGGACGACCAACGTCATTAAAATTCATCATCTGGGTACCATGAACATCTACTAAAGTTTATGGCAACTCACCCAATAGTTGTCCAGACATGTCACCAATAACCAAAACTGTCAACCTCATAGTTACACTAGAGTAAGGTCAGGGGATCACCCATTGGGTTCCTCCTCTGGGAAACATGAATGTAACATGGCAATCCATCCAGTATTTGTTGATATATGTTTGTGTGGAGTGGTTAATCAACAGACTGACATTTCCATATTTACAGCCATGGTGCTAGAAATGCTAAAGTTATAAATAATAATACTTGTATTTGTAGTTTTTACAGCAAAGGAAAGGCCCCAGGTACAGAGACTCACTGCAGCAGATTAGGTTTCTTCCACTCCACAGGTTTATTATTATTTATCATATAGTAGATACAGCAGATAACAAAACAAGTATTACTGCCAAGCAAGACAGGCTGAGTAACTGACTTACTAGACTCAACAGGCAACTAACAAGCAAAGAAAACTATGTAATATTCATACTATACACCACTATAAA